>PVLA01000931.1:0-50679 GCA_004027455.1 Hydrochoerus hydrochaeris
AGAGGAGAGGAGAGGAGAGGAGAGGAGAGGAGAGGAGAGGAGAGGGGAGGATCATTTATCAGCATATACTCAGTAGAATAGAAAAAGATAGTATCAAAAAGATATCCACACACTCACATACAATTGCGATTATTCACGATAGCTAAAATGTGAAGCCAACCCAACTGTGCATGAACAAATGAATGGGTAAACAAAATGTTTACTCAGAATAATACCCTTAAAAAGGAAGGAAATTCTGACACAAGCTACAGTTTGGATTAACCTGGAATACGTCATGGTCATTGGAGTAAGACAGTCACATAGACAAAGACTGCATGAGTCTATTCCTACGGGACACCTAGAAGGCATAGATTCACAGAGACATGAGGCGGAATGGTGGGTGCCAGGACATGGGAGGATGGGTCTGTAGGAAATTGTTATATAATGTGCATTTAGGTTTTGGCTTTGCAAGATGAAAAGAGACCTGAAGACTGGTTACCCACCAGTGTGAATATACTTAAAATTACTGACCTGAACACTAAACAGTGGGTAAGATGAGAAGAACAGAAGGGAGAAGAAAAGGAGACCAATCTGTCGTTTGTTGTGGTTTGCATGAGGACAGACCCGAGCCAGAGTGTTCTAGGTCATGGTTTTAAAGTAAGTGTATCTACTTGTTGCTAATACCCACTTTCTAAATTTTCCACAAGGAATGTGTATTGCATTTCTAACAGTTTTTAAATGTCTCAGAGGCTGAGGGAGGGAAAGAAGAGGAAATGGAGGATGGAAAGGAAAGGTATCTGTATAACCCTGCTCAGGAGAACCCATGAGCCAGGGCTTCTGCCGGAAGGATGTCCCAACCAGGATACTCTGCCTTGCCTCAGATCAGGACCTGTGCACAGAGTCTCTGCCCCCAGTAAAGAAGGACTTACAAGAACCCTGAAAACCAGTGGGTCTTCTTCCTCATTAAAGCAAGGAGGCAGAAGATAGAGTCAGAACCCAAGGAGCGATACACACGGCCGGGCTGACCTTCTGTGAAAGACAATCTTGACCTACGCTTGCCTGAGGGCTGAGCCAGGAAGTAGCAGCAAGTGGAGTGAAGACTTGTGGGTGGGAGAATCCTGTCCCTGGCCAAGTAAGATACAACACTGAAATTTCAGAACTGAGATGAACCTCAGAAAACACTCAACCTAAGAGTCTCAGTCCACCTGAGAAACAGGAGTTCACGCGGTTGGTGTGGCTTATTTAGAGTGATGTAGCTGGTTTTTGTGGCAAGCAGGCATGGGACGAGGGTCCAGCTATCCTGGGCATGACCCCCGTGTCACCCATCCATCCATTGATTCATCCATGCAGTGAAGCCTGTGTTCTTTCCCTCTTAGCTCACAGTTGCTGCGTATCAGCTCCATGCCGGGCTCTGCAGGAGGCAGCTTCCCTCCCTCACCGCAGGGTTTCACACAGATGCTATTTGCAGAGGCAGAAGACGTGTCACATGCAAGCTGGTGCTTTGCCACATCTGTACTTGTCTTAGTCACCGCTCTGCTGTACCCTTGGTCATCACGAGACTGCAGCAGTTACTTCATCAAAAAAGACACCCTGGGAGAACCTGGAACCCCTCAGAATTTCTGTATTTGTGTTGCCGTCTCTACTTTTTGGGTCCTCACAGGAGTCATGAAGAGCAAGTTGTGTCCTGGATCTAGGCTTTGTAAGTTACTGGAAGTGCTGCTCTCCAGACAGACCAAGCTGTGCTGACACCCCAGGCCCACCACCTCCAGCACTGGCCTTCAGGAATTATTTAACCTTCCTGTGTTTCAATTTTCTCTTCTTTCAGACTCACAGTACCTACATCCCATGAGTATCCTAATCCACCAACTGCTCTCAGCGGAGTTTACAAAGTAGTAGCAGTTGAATCAATGTTAACTTTTTCTTCTATCTGTACACAATTTGTCCATTAAAAAGTGATTAAACTTAAACACCAGCTGTGTTTTCCTCCTTTCAAACACCAACTTCCAAGGTCAAGGAGCAGAGATAACTGAGTGCAGAGTTGCTTTTTACATTGGAATAAGGAAGTAGTTGAGCCAAGCTGAGCTAATTTAGGGCAGAAGATAGTAGATCAAAACCCATGGGCCAGATTTTGTAAATAAAGTTTTATTTGGGCAACTTTTATCAATAAAGTTTTATGATTTTTTTTATAATTTAAATTGATTTTATTTACCAACCAACCAACCAATAGCAGCCACATAAAGATGTAAAACCATTTGCCCTACTTTTTACAAATAAAAAGTTTGAAACACAGTCACTCATTCATTTACATATTATCTATGACTGTTTTCTCCATGGTGACAGTAAGGAACTTATGTCTCTCTCTCTCTCTCTCTCTCTCTCTCTCTCTCTCTCTAACTCTATCTCTATCGGTATATATTTTTTTTTCAGGAACTTTTAGCAACTGAAAAAACTGAAATATTCTGTACTACAGTCTATGGTCTTAACTTTTAAGCTATTGGCTTAAAAATAACAGGGAAAAGGGGCTAAACTTATCAGAAGAGAGCATTGGGCTAGAGTTGCAGGTTGGAAAAGGGTTTGCCTAACACCTGCAAGGCCCTGGGCTTGATCCCAAGCAACACACACACACACACACACACACACACACACACAAAATACTTGACTCAGCCAGCTGTTTCAAAGTCTAAATAGAAATGCAATTGACTTCGCATATTTCAAGCAAAAGGGTCTTAATAAATAAAAGTGAAAGCACAACTACAGAGTGGGATGGAGTCATGCCTCTGGGGAGACCTGGAAGGATCGGCATCTGCCAAACTGTGCTGGAATAGATGATTTGCAAAAAGATGGTCAAAAGAAAGCTGCTGGCAACATCCTACATCTTCTGCCACCTCCTCTGACAACTGCTGCTGAGAATAAGGACTTCTCTGTGGCCTTCAAGTGAAAATCTCCATGCTGAGAAGGATGCAGAAGGGAGGGGGAGTAATGTGGGGTTGAGAGCCTAGCGCACCGAATCCACGGGACCTGCTAACCAATGTGATGCCAGAGACTGGATTTTGAAAACTCAAGGCCTGACTGTGGTCAGTGATTCATTAAAGGAGTTTCCCTTTCTATATTGCAAGAGCTTGAGTTAGGGAAGTGCAGCCTTCCCAAGAAGGGCTCCTCTTATGCAATCAAATGTAGAGGAAACCAGAAATAGCCGCTGTCACTCAGAGTTCAAAATGGACGAATGAGAACCAACTGTGCCCCTGGGGAGAGACATTTATGAGCTGCAGTTAACAGATCAAAGAGCAGTAACCCATTTTGTTCAAAATATAAGTGGGAAAGGGAGCTTCCTCCTAGTATGTTTCATAAGAAGTTTGGAATTCTTGTGACAAAACTGGCCAAATCTGCCAGCTGCCCTGGTTGTCAGGCAAAGCTCAGAAGTGAGAGATTAGCGTCTGGATATTGATTGACACTGTCCTCAGTTTCCTATGCAGTCCCTTCCCCTTCTTTTAGGGGACACATCGGGAGCCCTCCAGGTGACCATCCCATTGGAAAGATCTTTTCATCTTTCCCTTGAAGCTGGGATTGACAGAAAACTCACAGTGTGGAGCGGTAAGGGAGCGGTGTGGTTAAATTCCTATCACAGCCTTGTTCCGTTAGATGCTTTACGCACATGATGTCATTGAATCTTCTAAGAGACCTTGGAGATAAATCTCTTATCCACACTTCCTAGATGAGGAAGCAGAAGCCAAAAAAGATAGACTAATGTTTACTACAGAGAAGATTGGAAAAATCAGCTCCCTTACAATAATAATAATAGTAATAATAATAATAATAATAACTTGAATCCTGTAGGAGTGGATCTGGATCACAGGCAGGTCATCATTTCACACCTTTTTAAAACTTGAGAACCTTGGGTCTCTTCCCTGGAACTCCGTGTTCTTTCTCTTTTCCTCCTAAAAATGTGAGATAGTGATGTCTTACTATTAACTGTGACAAAAGTCACCTCAGAGGGTTCACACTTACCTCTCCAGGCCTCTCCTTGTGTCACTCACCCTTAGCAATGACCCTGAAGATAAAGACAGAGGTGGCTCCAACAGACTGAAACTCATATCGAATTTTGATTTTTTGGTCTCCTTGACCAAAACTTCTGTCTTCTTCAACTTGTACTCTTACTCACTAACTTCTGTCTTCTTCAACTTGTACTCTTTCTTTATTATACAAGAAAATATTTATATTAGAAAAATAAAAATACGGGTACATTTAAAAGTAAAAAAAATTTAAAACTTTAAACACATAAAGAAGACAAGACCAACACATTCTCTGTAGGACCGTGAGAGCTGGGCATCTTATTTTTCTTTTCTGTACCCTATCTTATGCCTCTTTCTTTGACATTTTGGGATCTAGGTCACTGCTATAACTTTATTGTTTTATGCATTATAAATGCTTTTTTTCCTGAATGAGTCTCAGGCTTAAATTCAGTTCTAGAGTGTTAATAGTGACTTCAGGTTTATCTCTTCCTCAGTGGCTGTCACTGCTTACTGCCAGTCCCTTTATAAGGTGGCCACCCAGTTCTAAATTCTTGCATTTCATTCCTCAGTTTGCAGCATGTCTTATAGAAGTCTTTTGTGGAGGGTTTGTAATAGTGTGATATGTCTCTTTTGCATATTCAGTGATAACATTCTGCTCCCTGAATATATGAATGTTAACTGTAATGTATATATATATATATATATATATATATATATATATCCTTTTCTTCTTCAAAGTATAAATGCTGCCAAATTTTCTTCTAGCATTTACAATGCTAGGAAGAAGAACCATGGGACTAGATTAATTTGTATGCTCAGAAACACTCATTTTTTTATTCCTGGAGATTTACACCATCTTGTGTGTACCTCAGAAGACTGAAGCTTTCACCACCCTATACAGACCTAGATCTCTGGTCTTCAGGTTGCCCTGAATTGGCGTCAGTTTCTTCTCTGAACTGTGTTTCTCTCTGGCCTAAGAAGGCTTGTGTTTGTGTCACAAGACTCCACAGTATGTCCGATGTTTCCAGAACCACAGTTACCCTTATTTCTGGTCTCTTTTGCTCAGTTCTGGGAACCGTTCTCAAAGTCGCTCTGCGCACCAGTGACGCCCCTACCTGGGGTGCTGATACTGTCCTTGCTTTCCTCTAACAGCGACTCAGTTCCATCCTATATGAAATGTCCATCTTCTTGCCTTATGCCATCAACACCTCCTTCTAATATGTTTGCATTTTCCCTCTCAATTGTCGCCTTTAGATCTCTGCTTCTGTCTCACAGAGCCAAAGTCTTCAAGCACTCAGCACTCAGCAGTCTGAAACGATCATCTAGAATCTGGGATAAAGCCTTTTCAGGATTACGGTGCCTTACTGAGGTTACCCCTTCTCCTTTTCTCCCATCAGTTTTTGATTCCTATTGCTGCTGAGGAGACTGTAAGTTGTCATCATCTTTAGAGAGGACAAGGTTGGTGTGTCAGCCTTTGCTAACTCCAGAAACAGGGATCTGCACTGGGTACTCCCCTCACTTTAGATTCTCTTCTCCAAGCCACAACTCATGTTCACAGTTTTCAATCTAGTTCTAGTTAATAACCAGCCCACAGAAAGAGAAGAAAGAGGTGGCTGCTTTGCTCTCAGTTAATACAGGATGTGAAGCAAAGTCTAGGCACAGAAAAAGGCCAGAAGCAAAGAACCTCTCGCTTTTGTGGGGAGTACCCTTATTAAAGTGTGTAACCTGTCCCGGAGCAGCGGAAGGTTCTCCTCCATGCACATCTAGCTACCCTAGATTACTAGGAAGCATTCTGAGTAGTGTCATAAGATTCTATTATCCCGCATATGCCTGTAATCCCAGCGCTTGGGAGGCTGAAGCATAAGGGTCATTGTGAATTCAAGACCAGCCTGGGCTCCAAAGTGAGCTCAAGTTCAGCCTGAACCGCATGGTGAGACCTTATCTCAAAAAACAAAACAAAAACAAAAAGATTGTATTATCCTTTGTAGCTTTCTACCTTTCCCACAGTTTAAGCAAACAGACCTGGGGGGCGGTGCAGCAACAGCTGTCATTTTGCACCAGTAGGGAGTTGACAGTTTTCTTTAAACTTGTTCAATTTCAAACTACCTACTATCACAGAGTGTCAAACAGGAAACGACCATAACCCTAAAGCCCATGGTGGCCTGTTGCTCTCTCTTTTATCCAGTCCGGTTAAAACTTTGTTCACAGAGAACTAGACGAAGAATGAAAAAGCGTTATTATTAGTAGTGGTAGTGAATTTTACTCACATGATCTTTTAAAGTGCTAGTTTGGTTTTCACTCAACATCTCAGCCTCTGCAGGTTGGCCCAGAAGTGGGCTTTGCTACTCCCAGGTCAGGTCTGTGAAAACCCACTTCTGAAGGACAGACCTGCAGCTTACAGAAGACAGGCTCCCTCTCAGATGGTGGCCAAGGTGGTCCAGCCCAGGGAAATTACCCAGGCGGAACCCCTTTCTTAGAGCTTGGGTAGGTAGGTTGTCATATCGACTCTCTGACCTTCAGCTGTAGATTCTAAAGTCCATGTTACCTTCCAGCTCCATCAAAGGTCACCATCCTGCCCAGGTCACACCCTCCGTGCCACTTAGGAGCTGAACTTCATTGATTCCGCATAAGACTCAAAGAGTCACAAAATGTATACATGAGAAAACCAAATTTGCAAAGAAACTAAAATAAGCAAGGTATATTTATATTAAGGATAGATAAGCAAGTTATTTAATCTTTTTGTGCTTTATTCCTTATCTATAAAATGGGCTAATCCAAGGACCTACCTTACAGCACAAACTTTTCTTTTTGACGAACTAAAAGAGAATTAGTAATAGAGTTATCTATCTTATCTATTAGTAATAGAGTAATACAGTTCTATGTGTATACCTACGTATAACCTTTCTCTTGATCATTTATGCCTAGATCTTATAACCTAAACAACTATTACTAACATAACAGTATGCAATATATTAACTACTGTCAATTTCTTACTGTTTTCTTCTTTGAAATTTGGCATTTCCTTCCTTTTTTCTGTTTTGCTTTTTTAAAATAAAAAAATAAAGGGACTACCTTACAGAGTGGTTTGGAGGATTAAAAGGTTAATACCCCCAAAGTGTTCTAAGAGCAATGCTCAACACATATTAGGTATAAATATCTTCTATTTCATGGCAAATTCTGTCAGGCATGTTATTGGTATGTATTCCATCCCATTTAGTTCTCCTTTTCAGGAATCTTTGACCTGCTCGCAAGACAAGAGAAGACTAATAGGGTAAAATCAGTGCTCTCTCTGTTGCAAGGTGACCAGAACACCATTATCACCCCTCCTTCCAAGAGGGAGGAGAATTTCTCAGCCAGACTTAGTCACAGCAAGAGGCCAGAAGTGAAGTCAACTGTGATCTACAATGATAAGTGGCCACCCTGAGCCTTCTCATCCACCTCTGAGAAAACGAGAGAAGATGCCGAATCTGCTTCTCCCACTCAGAAGTACTGTGACTGTGGGACAGCTAGAGGCTGATCTGCTTACACACAGTGGCAGGTGTGGTGAATACGGAAAAGAGACCCCCCTCAGCAGGGACCACACTTCCTTAGGAACAGACTGGAAGCGTTGCCTTGTATATTATCTCCTTCAGTGAAGAGGATAAAACTTGTTTTTGCATCTGCAAGTTTTCCCAAATTCTTCCCACAACTCTGCCAAGTTGTGCTTCTTCACAGTCTCAGTTGAGGAAATGGGTGCTGCACTTTGATGGTAATTAGGTCCAAGTAGAGAACCACCCAGTGTTCATGGCTCTCCCCCGGCGCCTGCAGCCCTGTGCACATGTGAAGGTGTGAGCTCATTAAATCCCTTTCTGTGGTTGCTGAGTCAGTTGCAGAAAGTGGTATCTTGAAGAACCTGAGAGTTGTAAGTAAGACACACATAAAAGAATAAAGAAGTAGCTATTCCGCATCTATTAAAGCCAATGACACCTTCAGGGCCTGTCCTGATTAGATATCTCTAGCTCTGTGTTAAATAAAATCTATTCAAACATCTTGCAGCAAAACTCCAAGAAAGTTTCCTCAGCGCTCACTAGGGCTCAGGCTTCCCAGCTGTAGAATAAGTAGTATTAATTTTGTAGGACAGTGAGTGATCCCAAGTTATGTGCAGAGTGCGTGTTAGATGCTCAGTTGCAAAATGATATTCTTGTGTGTTAAGCAATACAATCGATATTTCCTAATATGTCTAGCCTCTCCCTTTCCTTTCTATGTTCTAGTGGTTAGAGTGTCAGCAAGTGATTCAGAGAAAAGAAACAATAACAGAAGATAAGAAAAGGTATTTTAGTCTTCAAAAGTTGAAATATCATTTCTAGAAATAGATAATACATACTTCACCAAGAGACTACTCTCTGCCTCCTAAAATGAAGTAATGACTCCATAGGGTAGGAGAGGGGAGAACAGCGCTTGAAAAGAGGCTCCCTGTTCAGTAATCTTAGTGCCAGCTAAGGATGGAAGAGGTTGGACACTGACAACATTCCATAGAGTTGGGGACCAGTGACTGGTTGTCTTCCTTTCCAGGTAAGGCTGGGGAAGAGACAAGTCCCCATGTAGTTAGCATAAAGTGGGAAGAAAAGAAACAGTTACCATGCATCCAGAAGCAGACAGGAGTCAATGGACCTGAGAGGCCTTGTGTAACAGAGGGACATGGGGTGGGCAGACTGACAAAAGGAGACAAGGTAAAAGCAAGGATAGCTCATCTGATGTCACCAAGGGCAGATGGTGACCCAGGTTAGAGTCCTTATCCATCTCTCCGACCTCTATACCACAAGACACCTACATGGATATTTCCCCTGGGAAAGGAGAGAAACCCTCAATTAATGAGCATTGTTTCTCCTGCTGGAGGAATGGAGGCTTAAAGTTGGTGTTAAAATCTGGCACAGAAGAGAAATGTAGTTGCACACTTTTTATAGTTGAATTTTACACTCACTGTGCTATTGATTGGATTACTGCAGGATCTAATTCAAGAGAACACATTATTTAATGCAAGCAGTGCATAAAATAGGGAGAAAGAAACTGGGTCATAGACTTCCCCTTCCCTAATATTAAATAAAAATCAACACAAATTCAAAAGAAAATGAGCCAAACATTGCCCAGGAGCTACTTAATCAGAAAAACAAGCCCAGAATCTTACCCAGCACACTTAATAAAAGTAGCATTTCAATCCTAACCAACACACTTTTAATAACAGTAAGAAAGACTGACACAGTTCAAGAGTTCCCTACTACGGCCACTGGTGGAGAGCTTGTGTGCAGGTCACCTCAGTCTGTCCCTGTGCCCTCAAGATGGAGCAAGATAAGAAACAGTGTGTGCTCACATTTATCACCACCTGAGTCCCCGCGGTCCTCGCCTTGCCTTGGTCTGTGGTCCCCCTGTTCCTGCTACTTTCCGAAGCAGCTTCTTGGAAGTCTTCTTTCATGTCTGATTTACTCTTGTGCCTTCATGTTGTGAGATGATTCAAAGTATTTCCTTTTCATGATCATTTTGACTTTGGGGAAGAGCCAGAAGTCCTGGGGTCAGATCCTCTGAACAAGGAGGGTGACGATGCACCGTGATGTTTTCACCAGCCAGCTTTTCTGTTAGATGGCACTAGGCACCGTTCGCTGGATTTTATTTATCTATTTATTTATTGTCACACCTTGTAAAGATACTCAGGACAGAGGACTTCCAGAACTGCTGCAGAGAGCGGCCGGGGTAGTGGGAGAGTTGTTCAAGGTAGTAGTGGAAGAGTATTTTGAGGGGGTTTGATGACCATGGATCTTTTACTGTAATGAACTGTTTTTAAAAATTATATATTTGCTGTATTTTTCTATCATCTCTTGTGATAAACTCCAAAGAGGTGGCTACAAGCTACATAAAAGAATCCAAATTTATTATTTCTAAGATGAATCTTATCTGAGGCTTTGAGAACTTCTTTGACTGCGCTAAACTACTTCTTTTCTCAACATAGACATGGATTGTTGAGAAATAAGCTTCACATAACATCTAAACGGATGTGTTTTTCTGCTGACCAGGTGATTACTGTAAGATTTTAATTTTCTTGTTAAGATTTGGGTATATAATCTTTCAAACACTCGAGGAATATTGAGGGTATTTGATTGACTCATGCACCTCTATCTCATGAAGCTGCTGCAGTGCCCTGACACAGAGGAAGTGGAGTGGATTCCGAGGGAAATTTTAAGCTGGGAAATGTCATGATCTGATGAGTATTTTTTGAAGAAGCATTACAGCAGTTGCAATGAAAAATGAGATAACAGGGAGGAACTGCGGACACCAGCAAAAAAAGCAACACTCACCAGGGACCAGCCTTTTCCGCCACTCCACGCTAAGATGGTGGAATGAATGGGAGACACAGCTAAATGGCTGGCAGCAGGCCTGAGATGCTTTGTGGAATCTTACAAGAAACCCAAAAGGAGCTCAACCCACAACTGGAACTGAGTTCTTATTGGCCCACACTCTATGTGCTCTGTCTGGAAAAGTGTACAGAAACATCCAGCCTGGTGAGTTTAACCAAAAGTGACAAGATTACCTGATCAATAAGAATTTAAAATAAAGAATGATGGTGTGTCATTAGATCAGAGCAAAGACAACACCTGGGCAATGCTCCCCAAGTTCAGCGTGAGAAAAAGCGAGTTTTTCAATTATGCAGTTTCTAGAACACAGATAAAGGAAACACAACCAGCTGAAGAACAACAAAAAATTAGCATGAAGCCATTTACACAAGACTAAAAAGCGAGATGATTAAGCAACAGTCTGCAATAAGAAGGAAGATCACCAGGCTAAGAAACAACTGAGGCCAAAACAACATCTTCATAGATCAAAGCAGTAAATGTAAACCAGCAAAATACAGAAAAAGCACTACTAAAAATCCAAACAATGGAGCTTTAGAACATCACAGTGATGTATCAAAAAAGATTATGCAAAAATATGTATACAAAAAGATGAACCAAAAACAAGGACCTCAAAGTTGACTCACGTAAAGCTTATTTAGGTTTCCCAAGTAAAGCGCCCAAGAAATAGTACCATGATTAGAAATGCAGCTTCCTATGTTTCTTTATGATTTTTAAAAACAAAAAACTGAATGTAAAAGCCATAAGGAAATGAATACACTAGAAAAACGTAATTTACATGAAGACATTGAAGTATCCTGGTCATTACTGACCAGAAAGAGTGCTTTTGGTTCCACAGAAGAAAGGAGAGTAGGGCTGGGTACATGGTAGTTAGCCTCTGATTTCTCCACCCCAGTCTTGTTTTATTCTTTTTCTGAAGAAAATACAGTCATTTCTATAAAGCACCCAATAAAGCAATATGTAACCCCAACATACCAGAACTGAAGATATTGTCAGGCATGAAAACATTGAAGGAATATATGAGCCACTTCAGAAAACACAGGCAGGCTAAATCAAACCATAAGGTAAACTCATTAAAGTGAAAAAGCATATATTTAGAGTGAAGAAGTTATAGGTAAAAGAAGCAATGGTTAAGATTAAATCCATTTAAGTATAAGAAAACAGCAAAATAGTAAACTTATTGATGGCTGAACAGAAAACTTTTTAGTCATTTTAAATTCAGAACAAAAGCTACAGAAATCAGGAGGTGAAACAAGGGAAAAGGAGAAAGTGTCGAAGGTATGAATCACTTCACCTTTCATTATAAGAGGTGAATTAGTATTATGGCACCTGCAAAATTAAAAGATGCAAGTTAAAGGGAAGAAAATGGCACCAAATCTTTTTGTATTCTCAAGTTTTTATTTAGCCAAGTGAGGAATATTTGAAGCAATAATTTCATTGGCAATGTCAGAAATGTGACATAGATTTCAGCATTTCCTTGAGTTTCACTTCAGGTTTTCTGTGGTTGCATTCCATTGAAATTAAGTAAATGTGTTATTTGAATAACCATTTTCAGTGTGACCTCTGATTCGCCAGCTAGTTCTCTATTTATACAGCATCTCATTTTTCCATCATTTCCGTGCATAGGGATTTCTAGAATGGTGACCCCCAAGACTGAAGATGGAATTTGGGCCAATTTGTTGCTTGCTTCTTTGCTCGTTCAGAATATTTATGAAAAATATTTTATAGTACGCATTTATCATTTAACCAAATACAAAGTGATTATGTTTAGAAATAACCTAGCTCATGAATCACAGTGAATACCATCTCACACACATTAGGATGACGAGTATTTGCATTTTCTCAGTAAAACTGTTTACATTTTTTAAAAATGTCATCAGCACTTGTAGTCACACAGTTTACAATCATCTGGGGAAGTGGTTACACGTATGCACATACTGTAGCTTGGTTTTTTAAAAAAATTTTCAATCTCTATCCCCTTTTCTCACCCCCCATCCTCCTCTAATTCCACAACCCACTTCTCACTCTTGTTGATGCACTGCCCTTAGCTCATGTTTGGTGTATAATGTTTACATTAACTGATGTCATCAGGTACATGCAAAGGGCAGATCTTTATTCTCCCCATTTCCCCTTCCTTTTCTCCTGACTCCTTGCAGTTTTTTCCTTGGACAATGTCCCTCTTGCCAGAGATTCAACCCTTGTCCCCCTCTATCCATCCTTTATTATTCTCTTTGCTTGTATTTGGTCTCACTCGAATAAGAGATACTACATTTCCTCTTGTGTGCTTGATTAAATTCACTCAACATTCTGTGTTTGAGGTGCATACATCTTCCCACAAAGCCCCAGATCAGTCCTTCTTTATAGCAGAGTAATACTCCATTATATATGAATACGACATTTTCTTTATCCAATTATCTGTTGATGAATATATAGGCTGTTTTCAGGATTTAACTATTACAAATTATGCTACAATAAACACTGGTATGCAAGTATAGCTGTAATATGATGTCTTAAACACTTGAAGGAAAATTCCTAACATGAGGATGGATGGATCATGTGCAATTTCTAGTTCCAGTTCTTTGAGAAATCTCCACACTGATTTCCATTGTACTTGCTTACATTCCTCTTTACAACAATAAAGGAGGGTTTCTTTTTCATCAAAGCTTCACCAGCATCTGTCATTGTCTTATTTCATCATGAGTGCCATTCTCTCTGGAGTAAGATGGAATCTTAGCACTATTTTAATTTGCATTTCTCTAATGGCCAGAGATACTGAACATTTTTTGATACATCTGTTGACCTCTTGTATTTCTTCTTCTGTGAAACGTCTGTTCATTTCTCTTGCCCATTTCTGGACCGAGTCTTTAATTTTAGGTAGTTTAATGTGAGCTTGAAATCCTGTGTAACTCAGGCTGAAGCTGGGCTCTGACCCCAGGACTGGGTCCATGCTCACCAGTCCCTGCCCCTCCATGGGTCTCCTCTCAGTCCCTCTCCAACTGCTGGCTGTCTCCGGTGGCTCGTCCCCTCATTCACTCTGAGAACGTGGCAAAGTGATGTATGGGTTGGGCCTAGGTGCTGCTCTGAGACACAGGTTCAGAGCCTCTTGCCCTTCTCTGCAGTGGTGTCTGCACCAGCTCGTGCTCCAGAGCTGTGGTTGCAGGATCCATACAGAGGCCACTCAACAGCTGTGCACTGGGGTATGCACTGGGGGTGTGCACTAGGGATGTGCCCTGGGGATGTGCCCTGGGGATGTGCCCTGGGGGTGTGCACTGGGGTGTGCACTGGGAATGGTCACTCTGGATGCAGTAACCTGTGTTTTCCTTGCTGGATCCAACGACCAGTGATTTTTTTTTTTTTTTGTCTCAGTGTGGTTCTCTGGTTCCCCAAGAACACAAAGTTGTCAGTCTCACCTTGCCTCTGGCTGTCTGCAGTGATATGTGGTCTCTCCTCTGCACTGTGAGCTTCCTTCCCTGTCACTTCAGCCTATTTTCTGTCCCTCTGTCAATTCCCTCCTAGTTCCCAGGGTAAGCTCTAGGCACTTTGAATCCTCTCCAACCTATTGTTTTCCAGACTCTGAATGCTTTGTCCTAGACAAGCAGACTTGCGGGCACTTACTGCTCCACCATTTTTTTTCTACACCAACCACTATTTTTAAAAATAAGGAAATAATGAGTATTGGCAAAGATATGAAGAAATCAAAATTCTTGTGCTCTGTTGGTGGGAAATATGAAATGATAAAACACCTGTGGAAAACATAGCAATGAGATCCTGAAGAAATTAAAGATAGAATTATGAAATTCAGCATCTTCCCTTGCAAATACATGCTCAAAGAAGTTGAAATCAAACCCTCAAAGAAATATTTCTTCACCTATGTTCATGGGAACATGAACATAATGGGGGAAAGATGGCAGCAACTTATTTGCTACCAGTGAATATAAATGGGCAGCACAATGTGATAGAGACACATACAATGGAATATTATTCAACCTCAGAAAGAGGAAATCCTGGTATATGCTACAACATGAGTGAAACCTATGGACATTCCTTACACTGAGTGAAATCAGCTCATCACAAAGAGACACATGTTACTTATATGAGACACTTAAAATATTCAAATTCATAGAGGAGTCAGAATCACTGAGTAGTCAAATTCATGAAGACAGAAATGAGAGTTTTTGTTAGCAGGGGCTGCAGAGGGAGAAATGGGAACCTCGTGTTTAATGGGTAGAGTTTCAGTTTTGCAAGACAAAGAGTTCTGGAAAGGGTGGGAGTAACAGTTGCATAAAAATATGAATGTATTTAATACCAGTGCATTTAAAATGGCTCAAATGAAAAAATGGCAAATTTTATGGGATGCGTATTTTACTCTAATATTTTTTTTTTTTTATACTGGGAAACGAACTCACAACCTCACACTTGCCAGGCAGGCGCTTACACTGCTGAGCTAAATTCCCAGCATAAATAAAATCTTTCATTAAAAATTAGCCCAGACCCTGAGCATGCTTGGGTTGAAACCCATCACACAGGGAGGCCTTGGAACATCGCTCCCAGGTGGTAAGACCACACCCCACGTCTGAAATCACCAGAGGGCTCACGAGAGGTCCAAATGGGTCTAATTGGGCCATGTCCAGTGAACTCCAAGCAGCTGGCAGGGACCTGAATTCAGCCCCAGACCCTGAGCATGTGCAGGTTGAAACCCAGCACACAGGGAAGCCTTGGAATGTTGCTCCCATGCCCAAAGTCTAAATCACAGGAGGACAAGCAGGTGTCCCCACAGGCTCAACTGTCCCACACCTAGTGAAGTCCAAGCAGTTGGAGTTGCCTACTGTCCACCCTGGGAGCCAAAAGTGGGCCAGGTGATTCCCAGTGCACAGGGGAAGCTTTGAAACATTGCTCAAAACCCAGAAACATAGGAAAATGACAAAAAGAAAGGGTGAAATGCAATCTTCAACTTCCAGCCCAACCCAAGCAAGCCTAAGAGACATGGACACAGAAGAAAATATAAGCCATACACCTGAAATTCCTGAAATGATAACAACTGAAGTAAAGAAACAACTCCAGGAAGCTACTAAAGAACTCAAATCAGAAATACTCTCCTAGGTAAAAGAAGAAATGATAAATGTAATGAAAGAAATGCTGAACATATGTAAAGAAAGCATAGTTAAAAATTAGAGCAAAATGCAAAAAGATGGAAACTCTGAATTAACATTATAAGAAACAAACAGAATGCATGAAGCAGATTAAAAGAGATATACAGGAAATAAAAAATTCCATCGAAAGTTGGCAAAACTTCCTCAATGAAAGTGAAGATAGAATTTCAGACCTTAAAGACAAGATTGCAGCTAGTGAGCAGGAAATGAAAGATCTTTTAAAAATAACAAGGTACCATGTTGGAACTTGGGGAGGTGGGAAAACAGGCAGCCAGCTCACTGCTCCGGTGGGGGGCTGTGAGCCTACCGGCACATGGGCTAAGAATCAAACATCCATCTCATTCCCTCCCCCCAGCAGGTTAGAGCCAGAAATCTGAGTATCTCTTGCGAGTTTGACTATACGCAGTATAGCAAATAAGGGGGGTTTTCTTCTGCCATCTCTTTGAAGGCAAATATTTTTATCTCTGTTTTGCTCTGTTCTGATCAATGGTATTGCTCTATTCAATATTCTGTTTTTATAATTTTGGTATTTCCTTTGATATTGCTCTACCTGGTTGAAGGAACAACTATTGTGAAGAAAACCAGATGTACTATTGTGCCTATTGCTATTATCCCGGTAACCTGCTGTGAGGTTCTGTACCAATTTCACTGCATTGTCTCAATTGGCTTTGTCCTGTCTTGTTCTGCTATATTTTACTACCTTCAAAATATATACATAAATATAATATAATATAATATAATATAATAATAAATAAGAAAAAATTTTAAAAAGTAAATAACAACAACAAAACAGATCAGTAAGGTACTGAGCAACCTGAAACATGATATAACTAAACAGATAATGGACTTAAAAAGAAGAAGGAGGAAAAGAAAGTACTCTAAAGGATATAACTGCATGTATATTTAAGTGTGTAGGATTGACAAACATGTTGCTAAGTTTTTGTTGGATCGGTGAGCAGAACTGTTTGCAGCCTCACTATTTGAATGTCCACTTTGTATGCTTTAATTTTGTAACTTGAACAACTATATCCAAGAAGACAATATGTAATGTATTTCTTACTGTTTTTTTTTTGAAATTCTGTATTGTTTCTACCCTTTTTTCTGTTTTGCTTCCCCCCCTTTAAATAAAATTTTTAAAAATAATAATAACAAGGAACTAGGAAATAACAATTCAACAACTGCAAGATGATGCAAAGAAAAACAACATAAGACTGATAGGTAAAAATGAAAAAGAAGGTGACAACACAAATGATATCAAGAGGCTATTTACAGAAGTAATAGCTGAAAATTTCTCAAACATGAGAATGGAAACTGACACACAGATCAGTGAAGCATATAGAACTCCAAATAACCATAACCAAAATAAAACTACACTCAGACATATAATAATCAACATCCCAGAAATCAAACATAAGAACAGAATATTAAATGCTGCTAGAGAGAACAGGCAGATCACCTATAAAGGAAAGCCTATCAGAATCACAGCAGACTTCTCAACACAAGCAATGAAGTCAAGAAGAGCATGGAGTGAAGAATTTCAGATCCTAACGGAAAATGATTTCCAACCCAGATTGCTGTACCCTGCAAAACTGTCCTTCAAAATAGATGGAGAAATAAGACACTTGCATGACAAAGAAGAGCTGAAGAACTTCATGATCACCAAACCAACCCTGCAAAGAATACTGAAAGACATTCTAGACAGACATAGGAAAAAACCACTAAGCAAAGAAAACAATTAAACAGAGTGGAAAGGTAAAGAATCAACAGCAGAAAGATAACATGTCAAAATTAAACCAATATTTATCAGTTATAACCATTAATGTAAATGGCCTCAATTCACCAATTAAAAGAAACACACTGGCAGAATGGATCAAGAAACAACATCCAACCATAAGCTGTACACAGGAAATCCATCTAACCCAAAAGGAAGCTAATAGACTGAAAGTCAAAGGATAGAAAACAATACTCCATGCAACAGGATTCCAAAAAAAGCAGGGGTAGCTATTGTGTTTTCAGACAATGTGAACTTCAAACCAAGAATGATCCAAAGAGATAAAGAAGGCCATTGTATACTAGTTAGGGAAAAACATCAAGAGGAAGAGATAACAGTCTTAAATATATATGCACCAAATTTGGGAGCACTCAGCTATACAAAACAAGTATTAACAGAAATGAAAAATCAAATAAGCAATAACACAAATATAGCAGGAGACCTTAACATGCCATTGACATAAAGGGACAGATCAACTACACAGAAAATCAGCAAAGAAATAACAGAACTGAATCATACCAATGAACAAATGGACTTAGTAAAATATACAGAGTGTTCCACCCAACAACATCAGAATATACACATTCTTCTCAGAAGCACATGGAATGTTCTCTAAAATAGACCACATACTAGCCCACAGAACATGCTTAGGTAAATGCAAAAAAATTGGAATTACCCCATGCATGTTATCAGATCATAGTGTCATGAAACTAGAAATTAATGATAAAAGAAACTGCAAAAACCCCACAAACACATGGAAATTGAATAATACACTCCTGAGCAATCAGTGGGTCACAGAGGAAATTAAAGAAGAAATTAAACAATATTTACAGGCAAATGAAAATACAAATACATCTTACCAGAACCTATTGGACACAGTGAAAGCAGTCCTCGGAGGAAATTTTCCCACATCAGGAAAACAGAACAAACACAAATAAACAACCTGATGCTACACCCCAAACATCTAGAAACAGAAGAACAAGGCAAGCCAAAAACCAAAGGAAGGGAGGAAATTATAAAAGTCACAACAGAAATCAATGCAATACAGACTAAGTAAACAATACCAAGAACAATGAATCAAAAAGTTGGTTCTTTGAAAGAACAAATAAAATTGACAGGTCTCTAGCCAACCTTATTAAGAAAAGAAAAGAAAAACTCAAATTCATGGAATAAGGAATGAAAAGGGTGAAATCATGAAAGACCCTGTGGAAATTCAGAAGATCATCAATACCTATTTTGAAAACCTCTACTCTCATAAGTTTGATAACACAGAAGAAATGGACAGATTTCTAGAAACATGAATTACAAAAGCTGGGTCAAGAAGATGTAAAACTGCTGAATAACCCAATTTCAATTAACAAAATTGAAAATGTAATTAAATCCCTACCAACAAAAAAAACCCAGGTCCAGATGGATTCACTGCAGAATTCTATTAGAAATTCAATGAAGATTTAATGCCGACACTCCTCAAACTCTTCAATGAAATTGAAAGGGAAACAATTCTCCTAACTCATTCCTGGAAGCAAACATTTCTCTAATACCAAAACCTGAGAAAGACACAACCAAAAAAGAGAATTACAGGCCAATCTCCCCAATGAACATAGATGCAAAAATTCTCAATAAAATTTTGGCAAACAGAATGCAGCAAATCATCAAGAACATTATACACCATGACCAAGTGGGATTCATCCCAGGAATGCAGGGATGGTTCAACATATGCAAATCAATAAACATAATCCACCATATCAATAGAGCCAAAAGTAAGAACCACATGATCATTTCTATAGATGCAAAAAAAAGTTTTTGATAAGGTCCAGCATTTACTCATGATCAAAACCTTACAGAAAACTGGAATAGATGGTCTTTGCCTCAATATGATAAAAGCTGACAAACCAACAGCCAGCATCATATTAAATGGCCAAAAACTGAAAGGCTTTACCCTAAAATCAGAAACAAGACAAGGATGTCCATTATAACCACTCTTATTCAATATAGTGCTGGAAATACTAGCCAAAGCAACTAGATAAGAGAGAGCAATAAAAGGAGTAATGATAGGAAAAGAAGAAGTTAAATTATCATTATTTGCAGATGACATGATATTCTACATAGAAGACCCCCAAAACTCCATTGAAAGACTTCTAGGTATAATAAATAAATTCAGTAATATAGCTGGTTACAAAGTCAACAGCATTCCTATACACAAACAACAAAACCACTGAGAGAGACATAAGAGAAGCCATACCCTTTACAATAGTATCCAACAAAATAAAATACTTAGGAATTAATTAACAAAAGAAGAAAAAGATCTATTTGGGGAAAATTATAATACCCTGAAAAAGAAATCAAAGAGGACCTCATAAAATGGAAAGACATCCCTTGTTCATGGATAAGAAGAACAAACATTGTGAAAATGACCATTTTCTCAAAATTGTTACACAGATTTAATGCAATTCCAATCAAAATGCCACTAGCATACTTCACAGATCTAGAGAAATCACTCCTAAAATTCATCTGGAACCAGAAGAGACCTAGAATAGCAAACGCAATTCTAAGCAAAAAGGCAAGGCAGGAGGCATCACAATGCCTGACTTGAAGTTACACTACAAAGCTACTGTAATAAAATTAGCATGATACTGGAATAAAAACAGACCTGAAGATCAATGGAACAGATTAGAAGATACAACTACAACTATAAACACTCAGCCACCTTATCTGTGATAAAGGGGCCAAACATGTTCACTGGAAGAAAGACAGTCTCTTTAATAAATAGTGCTGGAAAAAGTGGCTTTCCATATGCCAAAAACTAAAACTAGACACATGCCTATCACCATGTACTAAACTAAAGTCTAAATGGATCAAAGATCTAAATATTAAAAAAGAAACACTAAATTTGTTAGAAGCAAAGTAGATAGAAATCTTGAAGACATAGGGGTAGGTAGAGAATTCATGAACAAGAATCAAACCACATAAGAAATACATCACAGAATCAATAACTGGGATCATGTCTTATTAAAGAGTTTCTCATATCGAAAGAAATCTCCAGTAGAGTGAAAGAAAACCCACAAACTGGGGAAAAATCTTAGTGAACTGTCACTCAGACAAAGGACTTCTCTCCAAAACCTATAAAGAATTTTAAAAAATCAGATTCCAAAAATGCAAAGACCCAATCCAAAAATAGGCATCTGAGATGAATACACAGTTCTCAGCTGAAGAAATACAAATGGGAAATAAATACATGAAAAAATGTTCACCAGCATCGGTCATTAGAGAAATGCAAATTATAACCACATTGAGGTTTCATCTCACTCCAGAAAGAATGGCCAGGATAAAGAAAGCTACCAACAACAAATGCTGGAGAGGCTGTGGGGAAAAAGCAACTCTTCTGCACTGTTGGTGGGAGCGTAGGCTGGAGGTCTGTGGCAACCTCCAGACTGTGGAGGTCAGTCTGGAGATTCCTTAAAAAGCTGGGATTGAAGGTCCCATTTGACCCAGCTATTCCACACCTAGGCATATTCCCAGGAGAACTAAAAACATCATATCACAGTGATATATGTGCACCCATGTTTATAGCAGCACAATTTTCAATAGCCAGATCTTGGAAACAACCTAAATGCCCATCAACTGAGGAATGGATAAAAAAGATGTGATATTTTTATACAGTGGAGTACTACTCTGCTATAAAGAATCATCACATTGAGATATATGTTAGTAAATGGATGCAACTCGAGACCATACTCCTAAGTGAAATAAATCAAACTCACATGAGTAAATACTGTATAGTCTCCTTAGTGTAAGAAATGGTAAGAGTACACAAGATACGAAAAGCTCAATAATTACAGTGAAGGATAAGAATCTGCTTAAAGGGGAAAAATAGTATCTCAGGGAAAATGAGGAAAAAGAAAAAGGAAGGGATAACAGAAAATGTCTAAAATTATATAAACACACTTAGGATAGCTAAGGTGATTGCACTACAAACTCTATAAGTTCTTGGAACAAAATATTTAGCATTCATAAGATTGGAACAATTGTGCATATCATTGTATAATGATCTGAGGAACTCTTGAAGATCATTATGTAAAATAACAACCCTGGTCATGCTCCTACCACCTTGTTTTGAAGGCCTCTGTTGTCAGTGTTTTGGGCTCTTTGCTGTTGTTGTTTATGTCTTTTTCGTTTCATGGTTTTCTAGGAATTTGTTTTGTTTTGACTTGTTTTGTTTTGTTTTGTTTTTCCCTCTAATACAGAAAGGATAAGTATACATGTAGAGACTCAGGCATACATAGAACTTCTAAAAAGTTTATGGGAATCGATTATATAATGCACGATGAAACAAACAGCTACTTTGAAGAAAAAGAGACACTAAGGTACCCAGTGCTGATTCCATAGCATCATGATGTGAAATCCAGCAATACTATTATTTTTTGTTCAAAGTGATTTTAGTTTGTTTTGTTTTGGTTAATTTCAACATACATGACGGTATGGACAGCTATTTTGAAGAGAATGAGAGACACTATGGCAGCCATTGTTGATTTCCGTATTGTCTGATCTTGAAGACCTAAAATGTCTTCATCATCCTGTTCTGATCAGTTCTATACTATTTTGTTTTGTATGAATTCATTTCATGTGAAGATATGGATAACTATTTGGAAGAAAACAAGAGAAAATATCATAGACAGTGAAGATCTCTGGTTGTCTTGCTTTGAAATCTTTGTCTCTTACACTGTTATCTTATTATCTGTTTTGTTATGTTTAATTTTATCCGCTTTAAAAATAAAATTAAAAGAAATTAATGTATTGACAAGCCACTGTTGAGTGGTACCCCAAAGTCAGACTTATTACTTGCTAGTAGTTGATGTGTTGAGTGTTTGCTGAGTACTGAGCCAAACCCTCATATAAACAATGCCATTTACTTTAAACCTCAGAATTTAACAAATGTGTTTGTAATTTAAAGATGTGGAAGCTAAAGTTCAGATATATTAAGTAACAAGGGCAACATTCACATGATTGCGAGCACTGGGAGGGGGTCAGATGCATCCTTTTTTTAAAATTCCAGATCTATTCATTATTCATCAGTTTTGCACTGCGTCCCCATTCCATCCCCCATATTGCCGGTGTTCCTCTGTGGCATGATTTCTAGACTTCCTCCGATGACTAATTCTGACTAAGAATTTCCTCTTTAGTTTGTTGAAGTATACAGCAATATTTTCTACTAACTTAGAGACTCTAAATCCTAAATTATCCCAAAATGATGCATCTATTTAACTTTCCTTTTACCCTGTCTTTGAAGATGAAATTGTTTCTGATTTTACATATACTCTGTAGATTTATTGCATTTAAAAATAAAATATAGTGACATTGGAACCTTACTGTTTATTTACAATTCCTTCAGCTGTACATTTAAGCTCTGCAGGCTTTCTGAATGTGGTTCCACTTCACAATTATAAAAAAGGGGTTTCTTGAATATGACTGCTAAATACCAACATGATTTATCAGTTTAGTTTATGCTAGTTGACAAATTCAATTGTGATCTATGCTAAATCGTAAAACATAAGTGATTAAATATTTATTTCAGTATGCATATGACTATGTTATTTATCTACAGCTATGTATCAAATTATTCCCCCAAATTAATGCAACAAAACTTTATTCTCTCCCAGGTTGGTGTCAAGAATCCAGCCAGACCTGAGCAGATGTCTGGGTCTCACTCTCTCTCATGCAGGAAGCATCCATATGTGGACAGGGCGAGACACCACAAAGCTCAGATGCTGAAGATCTGCTACCTGACCCACCCCATGGCTGCAGGCAGGTCTCAGGTATTTGGTAGTAGCTAATTGGTGCCATAGGCTGCATACAGAGGTCCTCCCAAAGTCTCAGCTGCTCAGAGGTGGTACTTTTGAGAAGAGTATGACAATCATTATTGAATTAAACTGCTGCTGAGTCTACAGCTAAATGTGACAGTGGGAGGTGAAGCTTCATTGGGGGAGTTGGGTGGCAGGAGCTGTGGCCATGGCTCTCTGCCATGCCCTACTTGCAGCCAATCAACTATGAACTGAAACTTCCACAAACTGTGAGCAAAATAAGCTCTAAGTCCTTCAACTAATGGCCCTTGGGTATTGTGTCCTAGCAATGGGAAAGTAACTAAGTCAATCTGATATGCAATTCCTTGGCACAAGAATTTCTTAATAACTCTGCTTGCAGATTAATAATTTACTTCTCCAGTGTGTGTGTGTGTGTGTGTGTGTGTGTGTCCCATAATAGGCACTAAACTCTGTAAAATAACATAGTCTCAGCAGTTATATCTAATCTTCTCTGCTTTATCCTACAAACTGGAAGTGAGTCACAGATCACCCTCAGGAAGAGGAGATTACACAGTTTATATGCACAGAAAGCGCTGGAGTCATTGCTACCCATTAGAGAACCAATGCCTCAGTTTGGAAGACCATGTATCAAAATGTTAGCAGTGGCTGTCTTTAGACGATAGATTGGGATTTCAGGTGGTTTTTATATTCTTATTTCTTTTCTGCTTTCTAAACAGACTACACAGCACAAAAGTGGAAGTGGATGAAACCATAGGTTCTGTATTTAAATTCTGCTTCTGTTAATCACCGTCTGAGACAAGATGTTAGGCAACAATCGTAGCTTTACTAATCTTTGGTTTTCCCCAAGCCTCTTCCTTATGGTTGTAAGGACCAGTGTGACTCGTCAGTAAGGCAACTACACAGAGGCACGTTTTGGTGCCTCTTACTAAATATGTTTATTATTAATGAATATACAACTTTATAACAGAAAAAAGTGAAGGAAGTTATGTTTATGCTTACATTTATATTTTCACTCATGGAGAAGAATATGAATACCTAACACATAAGAGAAGTGAGGTGACAAATACTAACATGTGGAAGCAAGACCATAAAGGAAGACCACAGAGAAAAAGAGAAAATAGACGATATAGCAATTGTAGGAAAAGATATATTTTGTAGGAAGTACAGGCTGCTCAGAAGCTGAAGAGCAGGATCAGATTGCTTCTTCAATGGGAAAGTACCAGAAAGAGCAGAGTGAACCCCAAAGCAGTAAAGAAGAAGTTTCAGTCACTGCCCTCAAAGGAGCAAGCGATTTACTACTCAGGGGCAGTGTGAATTTGGGCAAATCCCATAATCATTTTGACCCAAGTTTCACAGCATAAAGTAAGGACAATAATTTCTATTTCATAGGAGAGATAAAACAAGATTATTTCTAGGAAATATAAAAGAACTATTCAACCATAAGCTAATTGTTACTAGACAGGGACTATAAAATAATTGTCAATGTTTGGACTCTGGAGTCCAACCTCAGGTTCAAGCACCAAGTCTTTGGATTATTAGCTGTGTAATCTTAAGTTCCTTAACTTCTCTATATAGATAATTTTTACATATAAAATAGGGGAAATTACCTCATAGGGTTTTATAAGGCACAAAAGTTTAATTCATGTAATATTCTAAGACAACACAGGCATATGGTAGTAAACTTTCAAAAATATCATTTTATTACTATTAATATTATAACAGCTAATAGGAGTCATGATATTTTCTAGGCTTGATGGTCCTGATTTCTATGCAGATGTGCATAGAAAATAGCATGTTTATACAATTGAGATTTCTTTACTCTCAAAGTATTTTCCTGAGTATTGTTGTTGCAGCATTATTCTCAGATTAAATCAGAGGAAACAGAAACTTGAATAAGTCCCATGAATTCCTGCGATCACACAACAAAGCACAATACTCAGACCATTGAACCCAAATTTTGCAAATTCAGTGCTCTTCCTGAGTTATTGTTCTGTATTTGGTATAGCATCCTTCAAAAAGAGTAATTTTGTACCATCTCACCTGAACTTTCTTTTGTGTTGAGTTAAAAAAATCAAGGTGTTCTTTTGCTATTAGTTGAATCTTGTTCTTTTAAAAAGATTTTATCTTCTCTGGTATTGTCTTTCAGCTTTCTCTTCCAAGAAGAAATTTTCAATTAACTATTAGCTTGTGTTGCAAACATTTCTTGTTAAATGCATTCATTCATTCTTGTGGGTGATTAAGGACAATGGGTATATAAATATACAAGTACATAACTGACAAGTCAAGCCATGTACATATGGTAATTTAATTTTGAGATGAATACCATGTTTACGCATTTCTATCAGGCTGCCTACTTCTGATGAATGTGCAATTTCTTACCCACCATTTTATCACTACCAGTACTTAAGTAAATATTCTAAGCCCAGTACTGGAGAAAACCATCTATGCCATCCAGATAACTTGCAGCTGGAAAAGAAGCAATGAGCTCTTTTTTCAATGAATTGATGCTTCCTACTCTGTTAACGCTGCAAGTTTAGCAGGTGCCCAAAGGCTTGGAATATACCACTGGGTGAAATAACTTTGATCCTTGCCGGGAACACAAGACTTAAAATCAAGGTCAAACACTTGACTGAAAATTGTCAAAAATGTTTCAGAAAAGATCACAGGTTGCAGACATCCTGCACTATTGGCAGGGAATTTGCTCAAGGCATGCACTCCACCCCTGCCCCATGGGACACACCAAAATATAAGGATGCTCAAACCCCATATAAAATGATACAGCATTTGCTTGTAATTGACACACATCCCCCTATATACTTTAAGTCACTTCTAATTGATTAGAATGCCTACTATAAAATAAATGTTATGAAAATAATTACACTGTTCTGTAGGGTAAGTAATGACAAGAAAAATCTCTACATGTTCAGTACAGAGGTATTTTCTTTAATATTTTCAATACCTGGTGGGCTAAATGCACAGAAGTGGAGTCCATGGATACGCAGAGCTCAATATGTAGAATTTTATAATACAGGAAAAGGACACTAGCACCGGCTGAGAGAATAACCACAGATAAAAGAAGAAAAGCAATATCCAAGAATGGGGGACCTAGCTGTAAAGGTAGGATGGGACGGCTTGGTCAGGGAGCTTCGAGTTTCACGTTGCTGAAAGAAACATGGCA
The DNA here is from genome assembly GCA_004027455.1 of Hydrochoerus hydrochaeris. Taxonomy (NCBI): domain Eukaryota; kingdom Metazoa; phylum Chordata; class Mammalia; order Rodentia; family Hydrochaeridae; genus Hydrochoerus; species Hydrochoerus hydrochaeris. The sequence continues at coordinate 26,288 of PVLA01000931.1, forward strand.
ATGGTGAACCAGACAGAGGTGGGCAAAGGCCAGGCCATGAACAGATTGTGTGCCAGGCTGAGGCACGGGAATTCATCCTGAAGTCGTGGAAGATGTTAGGCTAGAAGTGGCACAACCAGGTTTGAGCATCAGTAAAGCACACCTGTGAAAATGTGGACACAGGTGCCGGCTCCTCTGCCTTCTGTGCTCTTCACTGGCTGCCAAGTGTGGTCTGAAGTTTTCCAAGCGTCTTCTTCCCCATAGTAAGGAAGTGTGGCGAGTGACTCAAAAAATTCAGGAGTACTCCTGCTGTCTGGGCCAAAGTGGAAAATCATTCTTAATGATTAGCAAAGCCAAAATGTTACCAGGTTTCATGAGGCTCAGGGCTGAGGGTGGGGGCCCCTTAGAAATGATGTGAAACCAGAATTGAGACTCTAGGTCTCAGTCAGTCCCTCAGGAACTTTTTGAGCTATTCAGGGTGTTAACTAGAGCTGAGCTGTGGTATAGTTGTGGGTTTTGTACACTTCAGCTTGTGAGTTCCCTTCCCAAAACGGCCCCCTCTCCATACCCCATACTGCAGCTTCACCCCTTTGTGAGAATCTGGGGTCTCAGGCTTTGAAGTAAAACTGAAAGTTTCAAAAAGTACTGCAAGAGATCTCTGCTGTCCTGTTCTCCCCAAAGATTTCCTGCCAAAGTCTGCCTCTTCTCCCACTGCATGTGTATTTCACAGATTTGGGGTTGACTTGAGTCCCAGAACTGGCAATAGACAGTGCTGGGCTGAGAGTCCAGAGACTGTCTTTAGATTTTTGATCTGTGGGTTCCAAGCATGTGACTTGTACACCCTGCTAAGCCTCAAACTTCCCACCCACAAGATGGAAAGTTTAGCTGATGATGTCCAAGAAACGTGAGCTTTTTAATTGTCTATGACTGCAAGGATATCTGGCCTGGGTACTGGAAAGGGACACAAAGAAACAGGTCACAATCCCCCAGCATAAATAGAGCCATGCTGGTGATAATCAACCGACATTGAAGCAATGCTGTAGGCAAATGCCTAGTGACATGAAAGATTTTTCAGGCATATTGTCAAATGAGAAAAGAATCTATAAAGAAACATATTGTGCTCTCATTTTTGTAAAATAAATATATACACATGAAAATAAAAATTTTTGGAACTTTATTTCCATTTTCTAATTGCTTTTATAAAATAGGTAACACTTTTCACATTATCAAATAATCTTATTTATAAAAATAGTAGATGGTATTATTCTCTAGAGCATTGTGGATCCATTGATCATCTCTGTGGGGAAATGGAGGAAGACTTTGCTGGTGATGTGACAGTTGGTCCGGAGCACACTAGCTGCATAGGGAGTAACCGTTTGCCTTGGTAACTCCTCCATTCAGCTGTTACCTCATTCCTCTTTTCTTATACATCTGATGGTTTTTCACAGAAACATTGACTTTCCCCACTAAAATACACACTATTGAAGGCAAAAAGTGACCCTCACTTCTCCCACATCATTAATGCAAGAATGTTAATTAGTTCTTCTAGGTAGTGTGAGGTAGAGCTGTGGCATTAAAATGTTTTGTTCCATCAAAATCAGAACAAGTGGACAGTTTGCTGAGCTTTTCAATTACTAGAAAGGCTAAACTTTTTTCATTATAATTTGCACTAACTTCGTGTGCTTCCCTGGAGATCTGGGGAGCACCATTTAGAAAAACTTGCTAAGAGACAATAATCACATCAGCATCAAAAATAGAATCATGGTTCTGTAGTCTACCACAACTACTCACGGCTCATTCTCTCAGCAACGACTCCTTGAGCTCCAGCTATTCAACCACTCAGATGTGCAGAAGCTGCCCCACTTATGATGTAAAAGCAGTAGAAGTCATGCACAGGATTTCAAATGTTGGCCACTCCCTGGATTAGCACCATGCGGCCTGCTCCTCTGTTACAATCCTAGCAGCAGCAGGGAGCCTCAGCGCTCAGGTACTCTGTGATCATGAGAAGAAACAACTGAATCTCTGTAGACATAGCACGCAGGGAACCATGTTCAAGAGTTACATGAGATATTAAACAGTGCATTATAAAATAGATTTGTTAGGGCCCGGAATCTACCTCAGCAGCATAAGCTCCTGCCTGGCAAGCCTAAGGTCATGAGTTCAATCTCCAGTACCAAAAAAACCCCACAAAATTTAGACTTTGTGTTAGATGAATTCCCTAACAGGCTAACAGAAGAGAGGTGAGCATGTTTCTGGCTAGCTAAATGCTAAGCTGGGACGCTGACTGAGTTACAAGTGTGTATTAAATGCATTACCAACTTTCAATTTTCCAATATATGATGGGTCTATTGGGATGTAACCCTATGATAAGACAAGCAACACCAGAACTATGACACAAAGAACTTCAGAAGATCCTAGGACAAAACAAGGAAGCTAAGATGTGTGGGTCCGTGAGAAGCAAACCATCCAAAGCAGTTAGTTAATTTGGAAAATTAGTGATCAGAGGGAGAGGGGTGTGGGGAGAGATCTGACTTAAAAGACTGCAGAGCGCATTCTCCTGCAGAGTTTGACTTTCACTTTGCTTGTGGTAAGAGATCGTGGAGGGTTCTGAGTCAAGGACATGGTACTATCATTGTATGGTTTTCAAAGGCAGCCATGGAAGTTTATATTGGCTTTCAGGAAGAGATCAGAAGCCAGATCAAATCAGAGACTGTCACAGTGTTCCAAGCAGGTACATATGAGGGGTAAGGCAACAACGGTGAGAAAGGAAAGGGGAATAGATGTCTGAAATATTTAGTATATTAAATTGACTAGGGGAGCAGGAGAAAGGAGGTGTAAATTGCTCCTGGGGTCCCATCAGTCAACTTAGCAGTTTCAGCTTCCTTTGTAAGATCACCATATGCCATGTTTCACATGACCCTCTCCAAATGGCTTCAGCTTAGAGACTAGAGGTAGACATTTGAGCCAAAATGAGTCAAATTGTGTTCCCTGGAAATCGTAAATTAAGACGTAGACTGAACTGTCCATACACTGGAAAGACACAGATGTTAAGTTTGAATTCATGGAGTCTCAAGGGTTAAAGGCTATGCTGAGTCATAAACAAGAAGCAAAAGGTAATCTCTACACTGCAGAAAGGAGGCAGCTTAGGCAAGGAGGAAAAATTTATCCAGGAGAGGCGCAAAAGAGGGAAGTAGGGAGGGGTAGGAGAAGGGTAAAGGGAGAAGAGAGGGAGCGAGAAAGAGGGAGCACTGAGGGGAAGAGATAGACTTAGTGAGAGATTATGGTTTTGGAAGGCGCTGCTTTCCACTTCCAAGGACTCCAGGACAAAGCAGAGAAGCAGAAAAGACTAAGTAAGCATCGTGTGCCTGTGCCTATGAGTCCAAATATGACACAGCAAAGGTGAGACACCTAAGTGTATTACAAATGTGACAAAGTAAACATTGGCCTGACCCCAGGAAAGACAGTCTTCCACAAGAACAGTTGGATAACCACACACATTCAATTTACACATCTTTTTTTAGCAGCAGTAAACTGCAATGCCATCTTGGGATTTGGGGTTTTCTAAAGACTATTTGTGGTAAAGGAATAACAGAAGCTCTCATTGAAGAAATGTATACATGCCTATGTGGGGGACAGATGGGGACAACAACAAAGAGACTGGGAGACATTTCCTACCATAGGAGGGCTGACTTGAGGACATGATGGTGTAACACTAGTGTTACAGTGGGAGTTTGAACATGAAACCTGAAGAACCCAAGTGGAGGTACTTACATGAGCCAGGAAGAAAAGGAAACTTTTCTAAGGAAGAGGTGTCTGAGTATCACAGCATAAGCAGAAGTGCACTGGGAGACTAAAGACCTAAAAGGGTGACATGATAGAATTACCACACATTTTCTCACAGTGCTATTTTACACATATCAGTATTTATGTAGGGGGAGAAAAAACTTGAGACTCTTGAAAATAGGCTCTAACTTTTACTTAAATTCATGAGCTGACAGTATCTTCTTTGGGTCCAGCCAATCTTTATATATTTGCTGTTAGTCCACGGTCAGAAGCCATATGAATACTGAAGCCCAAAAACCTTCCCAGTTCTGATAACTGAGTGGCCCAAGCAAGCTGCTGAATAGATTTGTGTCCAAGATGCTAAAAAAGGACCACACTAGTGTTTACTTCACTATATGCTCTTGACAGTCATTCTATTTGTGGTAGTGAAGAAGATATTTGGAACATGTCACTTCTTTATTTAAAGAAAAAAATGAAACAGAAAGAGGGTAGAAATAATATATAATTTCAAAAAAACCAGTAAGAAATCACTAGTTGATAACTGCATATTTTCCTCCTAGAAATAGTTGTTCAAGTTACAAAAGTAAAGCATACAAAGTGGACACTCAAACAGTGAGACTGCAATCAGTTCTGTTCATCTATCTAACAAAAACTTAGTAATATGATTATCAATCCTATACATCCAGACATACATGCAGTTATAACCTTTAGAATACTTTCTTTTCCTCTCTTTTTTTCACAATAACTGTAATCAATTCTTGTAAACTGTTTAGAAGTTCTACACATGTGTAAGTCTCTACATGCATACCTAGTCTTTCTGTATTAGAGGGGAAAAACAAATCAAAAGACGCCAACAATACAAATTCCTAGAGAAACACAAAATGAAAAGGACATATAAAACCACAATGCTAGGTGTTCTACAGTAGTTACTATGATGTCTCTTGTTGCTTTCAATAAAATTGTCTATATCATCAGGCATAGTATAATTAAACATAGCAGTACAAAGCGCTATTAATAAAAACCAAACATTGGAGACATTATAGGACTTCAAAGGCAGTTAATAATCAAGCCAAAATGGGTATCCTATTGAATCTTGTCATCTTCAGAGTAGTTGCCTCTACTCTCAGACCTGATACTCTCAAGCATACCAGATTCGAATAAAATCAGTCAAGACAAAACAGCGATATAGCCAAGCTTCTTTGCCTCATCTCTGCTATGCTATTTTTCTGTCCTTGTTTATTTTTCTCCTTCATTTCACTATCTGCCCTTTTCATCGAGGCCTTTCTGCCACTATTCCTGGAATCCTGGTGATTTTCTTCTCTCTCTCTTAGAATGTCCTTCAGTATTCTTTGCAGGGTTGGATTGGTGGTCATGAAGTCCCCCAGCTCCTCTTTGTCATGGAAATATCTTGTCTCTCCATTAATTTTGAGAGATTGTTCTGCAGGGTACATCAATCTGGGTTGGAGGTTATTTTCTTTCAGGGCTTGGAATATTTCACTCCAAGCTCTTCTTGATTTGATAGTTTGCATTGAGAAGTCCACTGTGATTTTGATGAGTTTTCCTTTATAGGTAATCTGTTTCTTTTCCCTGACCACTTTTAATATTCTGTTCTTGTGATGGATTTCTGGCATTCTGATTATTATATGTCTGGGTGTAGATCTGTTTTGGTTGTAGCTGGCTGGAGTTCTGTATGCCTCATATATCTGAACATCACTTCCATTTCCTATGCTTGGGAAGTTTTCCTTAATTATTTCTGTGAATAGTCTTTTTATTTCATTTGTATTTGTTGCTGCATCTTCATTCACATATTTTATTCTTAGGTCATAAATCCTCTTGTCATCTTCTAGCCTTTGTATTGTTACTTCCTGGTTCCTTGTTATTTTTAAGAGTTCCTTCCTTTTGCAATCATACATTTCAAGTTTATCTTCAAGTTTTGAAAGTCTGTCTTTAGCTTCTATTAAGACATTTTGCCAGCTTTCAATGGAGTTTTTAATTTCCTGATATTCTCTTTGGATCTGTGTCATGTCTTCTAGATTTTGTTTATATTCTTCATTAAAGGCTTCTCTCCTTTCTCTGGGCTCCTCCATTCTTCCATTTGTGTCTTCTTGAGGATTACCCAGCATTTCTTTTATTAATCTTCTTATATCTTGCTTCACCTGAGTTAGAATTTCAGATTTAAATTCATTGATGAAGTCACAGAAGTATGTCTTTATTTCCAATGAGGCCATGTGTGATATTGCATGTTTGCTGCCCTCAATCTCCTCTGCATTCACCTCTCCTGGACTTATTTTCCCTGGATCAGCAGTTGGAGGCTTTTTGCTGTTTCTTTGTCTTGTCATGTTTCTGGTTTCATTCAGACAGGCGAATGGCAGAGGTCTCAGGACCTTGTCGTATTGCTTACAGTTTTTCTGAAGCATACTGGCTAAGGGACTGCTGCTCTCTCCAGCCTGTTGTTGATCTGTGAGGTGCACCAGGGGTGATGTGGGCCGGCCCCTCCCCTCTAGGCCAGTGAGTGTCTTCAGCATGTCAGTGTGTGCTCTGTGGATGTCACACATTTGAGACAGCCTCGTCCCTGGCTATTGGGTCCCAGCCAGGGTTGTGGCCCAACCCAAGCAGATCCCACCAATCTGCTTTGGGCCAGGAGCCATCAACTGATGCCACCTCAGTTCTCGATCCAAGCCTGTCCTGCCCAAATCCAATATGCCGCCTAGCCATTTATCCCACTCTGGGGAACCCAGTTCCCAGCACTCACCAAAGTCCGTGCAACTCAGTTCACCATTTCCACTCCCTGTTGCAGCACCTCCTCTCGCCAAGGGTCTCGGACTACCAACCCCCACTCTTGGCAGGGCCGTGACCTCAGCTCAGTCGTGAGTAGCCTGACTCTAAGATGCACCCAGTACAGCCACTGGAGCATGCCCAGCTCCAGCCGGCCATCCACACTTCTTTTTTTTATTTTTTTTTCTTTATTTTTCTTTTTCCTCAGTTTCTTCCTGGGTCATGAGAATTCCCCTCCTTTCATCTGGTCTTCTCCACAGTGTTAAATTCTAGCATCTGAGTTGTTTTTCTCAGAGAGGCTTTCTATCCTGCTGCCTAACAATCGGCCATCTTTAGCGTCTCTCCTGGAACATGTCACTTTAGAAAAGCCTTATATTTTACATCCTATTATCCAATAAAATAGCCTTAAGGTCAGAAGTATGTTGATAAATGTGATTCATTCATTTCCCAACTTTTCTTGAAAATACACTATGTTCTTTCAAACAAAAATCTGCACCACATCTCTCCAAAGCCCCCTTCTGGTTTTCATTCCTCCAGGCCTACATCTCAGAAGAGCTAAAATTCTAGAGTATGTTGAATTACACATTCTGCTTTCCTTTCATGTAACATTTTTACCAACATTTTCCTTTTTATTATTTTTTTAAATTATTGGTCTAGAATCTTTAGAACTGAGTTGTCATAGTTAATTTCACTTGCCCTTTGTGAGGTATTTGATTATTTACAATTTTATATTGTTGAAAACATTGTCACTTTCATGTATTCCATGATCATTTCTTGAACATCTATTAAGCACAAGACGCAACCCTGCTATGTGAGATTACAAGTCTGATTCAGGTAGAAATTCTGCTTGCAGATTTTCAATCTATTAGAGTACATCTAGATCAATAAGTAAATATATGCAGAGAAAAGGCAGTTGTTTTAAGAGATACCCAGTTACTTTTTCACAACAGATTCTATTTAGCTATTGTTCAGGGCTATGAAGCAACAAGAGAGTGATTACTTTGGGATAAGTAAAAAAGATAGATGATAAAAGGTCTTTAACTCTACCTAGAGGGTCAGAGCTACTTCCTAGAAATGTTGGATTGCTACTAATTGAGGCATATAAAATAATGGCTACAGGAACATGGAATCAATAAAGAGCTTGTTAAATAAGCCTTGTTATATGTGAATAAAGGGTTACCATAGAACCATTAAGCTAAGCAATAGAAGAATAACTTAATGACATGAAAACAATTCATAACATTATGTACACAGAAAAATGAAGTGCATCTCTAATTGTTCAGCATTTGGACCTTTTTCAATTTTCTTTATGGTATATAACACTCTGTTCAACATCAATATTTGTGGTTTTTTGTAATTCAAGTAACTAGAATTTAGGAATCGAGGGATATGCACATTGAGATGCATGTTATTTTGATATTAAAACTTTTAACTTAAAAAATAACCCTGGGGTATAGAACTACACTGTGTAAACAGGAGTGTGAGCTCCTCACTTCCTAGATGTGACTCAAAGCAAATCGTATGGTGTCTTTGTTACTTTTTTCTCATTGTTGAGACAAAATGCCCAGTTCCCAAAGAGGGGGAAGATTTATTTAGTTCACAGTTTTTTGGAGGTTTCTTCCCATACTCAGCTGGCTCCAAGGCAGGGTGGCATGGCTGAGGGACAGCCATTCATGGCAGCAAGAGCAAAAGGACAGAAGAGGAAGAAACATGCCTTCTCCCCTCCCTTACATCGTTTGCTGGCTCTGCCCCTGGGTGGGTGTAGCACCCCGCACTGCCAACCCCAGCACTCAACAAAGAACCAATCACAAATGCTAGATTCAGCCACCTCCAAGACCGTATGAGGATTGGGGGGCCACCTACACGCAAACCATAACATTCCATGCCTGGCCCCTCAAAGACTCATGTACATTCTTTATGCAAAAGACTTTTAGCCCATCTCCAAAAGTTGCCAAAGTCCTAAGAATTTCAGCATTGCTGAAAAGTCCAAGTCCCAAGACTCCTCTGAGATCTAAGACAAACTCTTACCTGCAAGCCCTATATGAATGAAAACAAAGATAAACACTCCCAAAATACAATGGCACAAGATAAACATTACCATTCTAACAGGTTCAAATGGAATACAAATGACTGTGACCAAAGGAAGTTCAAAATCCAGTGGAACAAATATTAAGTCCTGGAGTTCCACACTCAGGATCTGAAGCAATCTTCTTGTGAGCTCCAAAAGGCTTGTGTGACTCCACTCCTGTGGCACTTCCAGGGTTTTAGCTCCCACAGCTTCTCTGAAGCCCACTTTGCTTAATCCTTGCAGCTTTCCTCAGATGATCCATACTCCTAGCTTTTTCAAACTTCTGGAGTCTCCACTGTACCTTTGGCTTCACACTCACAGCTTCACACACTGCCCTCTCAGGGGTACATTGCCTGGCCTCCCAGGCCTTCTGAAATCAGGGTGGAAGCCTTTTTAACCTCAGAACTTGTTCATTCTCCATGCACTTAAAACCAGGGCCACATGGATGCTGTGCCAAGGTGTGCTGCCAGCTGGAGCCAGGCTTTCCTCTTTCTTGGCTATAGAGGTCGAGTGCCTGGATCGCTGAGCTCTCTCAACCTGATTGTGAGGAACAGCTTCACTATGTTGCCGCCATTCTGGAATCTGGTGTGGCTGCCACCATTTTGGAACCTCCTATGGCTTCTGTAGCCACTCCGGAGTGTCACACTCTGCAGCTTTCTCCTCCAAGCAAAGCCTTTCACTTTTGCAGTTTTGAGGCTGCAAAGGGTGGAGACCTGCTGCCTTTTCCTGTGATGCCTGCAGGCCAACTTTTTTATTTTTGTTCCTTCTCAGCAATCGAGGTCTCAGCTCTATCTTTGTGGTCTACAAGTTTTGGTCAAATTCACAGTGTTTCAGATCATCCTGTTGGGCTCTTTGCTCTTGATTTGCAATATAAATCTGGCTAAAAGCCCCCAACAATAGCCATGCCACAGCCTCACTAATAAATCTTCTATCCTTAACCTCAGTATCAGGCAAAGTTTCTGGATATGAGTAAAATGCAGACAAACTTTCTGCCAAGTCATAACACACACTGTGTGGTATCCAACAACCAATGCAGTCCTTCTTTCCAGCAGAAACCTCCCGAGCCTGGTCTTTACCGGCAGGCTTTCTATCAGCCTTCTGATCTCCAGAGCCCTGACCAGAATCTCCCCTACAGAACAGCCTAAGCTGTTCCAGGGCTACTATTTCAGGGGTCATCTCTCAATCTTTCCAATCTCTTCCCACAGTCCATTCCCAACATTCGTGAACTACATAGTCAGGTACAGTCACAGCAACGATCCCACTCCTCTGGTACCAAAATCTGTATTAGTCAGGGTTTTCCTAGAGAAAGCAGATATAACACAATGTATACAAATATATAAGAAAGAACAAGATTGGCTTACAATGGTCAGCCACAGTTGGATCAGGAGGCACGCAGAGGGGTCTGCACACTGGAGGCTGAAGGAGTCAGTCCAAGGTCTGGAGCTCACCCCAGTGCCTCCTGCAAGTCAGAACCAGCAGGCTGACGGGTCTGCGCCAGAAGGACAAAAGCTCTGCGCTGGAAGGCTGAAAAGTCTATGGCAGAAAGCTAAAGAGTCTATGCTAGAAGCCAGGAGATGATGTCCAAACGGAAGGCCAAGACTGGATCTCCTCCAAAGAACGGAGCTCACAGGTCCTTCCTCCTTCACTTTTAGACCGCCAGGGGATGAGCTGCCCTAGGGTGGGTCTTCTACACCCTAAGGTGTAGAATTGCTAATCCCACTTAGTTAAACTTCTGTGTGTCTCTAGTGAACTCAATCAATCAACCACTGCACATGGGTTTCCTGTGCCTAGTTTCATTCTTAAAGAGAAGTATTCATGTCCCTTTGTCACTGGGCTATTGTGAAGGTTGAACTCACTCATTTCCTATGACTAACAAAAGTACTCTGAACATGGTAAGCACCTAGCAAGTGTTAGAAACCATGCATTTGTATTGTTAGTCATACAATAAAATATTTCTGTAGTTTATTTTGCCCTGGGGCACTGGGATTGCCTGCTTGGACGGTGTCTTACAGCCTTCACCTTCCATTGTCACAATTTCTCTTTATCGTCACTTTTGAAAATGTTCCTTAACATAATTCCCAGGTCACGGCATATGAATCACTTTTCCCTCCTGGTAAGAAAACTTAGTTTTTAAATATTCTTTATTCAATCACTCGTCACAAGATATTTGGGCTTGCATGTTAGTTACACTATAGTTCTACAGTGTCAAAATCAATTCGAAAAGAATACTAGAACCCCTAAAGGATTCCAAGCTTCCCCCTTGAAGGGAATATTTGAACAATTATTTGCTCCCCACATTTTCCTCTGGGGCTTCACTGAGGTATGGGATGAAAAGGAAAAAGGGAGTGGTTTTTTTTGTTTTGTTTTGCTTTTTTGGTTTTGTTTTGTTTTTTAAGAGGAACTCACATCTGCCAGCAGCAATTACACACAACCGAAAAAGCACCCTTTAAAATTCTGGACTTTTGTAGACTATAAACCTATCACACAAAATATTCTGTTAAACAAAGATAAAGCTCCTCTAAAATTCAGATGCATTCTGCCTGCTGGCAAAGAAAGTCAGTTTTGTTCAAGATACTTTGTGTTTCCTGTACTTGTCTGTAACTGGCAGAAAAATACCTGTGGCTGCAGGAAAGACCTGAGGACCGCAAATCAGGAGTCCTGGTTCTACACTTGCTGTGTTACTAATTACCTGGGTGACCTTGTTCTAGCAGTTACAAGGTAACTTCTCCCAACTTCAGTTTTCTAGCTGCACAAATGAAGCATACAATCAGTTTGAGTCCAAGGCCCTATGTGACCCTAACATTCCACTGTGTTTTCTTTGATTTTGTTGTTTTTCTTTAGAGCTGGCTCTAGTTAGGAATGCAGTAGGCAGTCATTAAAAATTATAGCAGAATTCCCCTTAGCACTTGGGAGAGGGTGAAAATTTGCAAGCTAATATTTTCTCCCTTAACTACAGCCTGTGTTTATAAGGTAGCTATTAGGTGTCGGGCATTGTTATGTGGTAGGGGCATAGGGTGAACAAAAGAGAAATAGTCTCTGTCCTTTGAAGTTAAGGGAGATCAGATAATTGAGCACGTGATGACAATTAGGTTTGATAGGTGCAGTGACCTCAGGGATTGCCAGCTTTGAGGTGCTGTGATATTGCAGCTGCAGAGAAGATGCTAATTGCTCTGATGTGTCAGCTCCTTTAGATGACCTTCCCTGGCCCTACCAACATCGTCAGCCCAAGCTGGATGAGAGAGAGCCTTCTCTGTGCTGCAGGGACTCCTGCACCTAATTCATTAATACAGTGCGTTCCAAGACACGTCTACCCCTTTGGACACAGGGTCCTCAAGAAGAGCACCATTTTCTTTTCCCCTAGTGGTCTCCACCCTCCATCCCTATTTTAACACAAAGCAAAATTCTTGATAAGTCATGGAGGCCCAGAACTTTGTTGAGCAGACACGAGAAATAATCTTCACATGGGCTGAGCATGTGGGTGAGTGACTGACTGCTGGCCTAACATGTATAAAGCTGTAGATTCTGCTCCCAGTATAAGAGAGAGAGAGAGAGACAGAGACAGAGAAAGAGACAGAGATGGACAGAGAGACAGAGACAGAGAGAGATAGAGAGACAGAGACAGAGAGACAGAGACAGACAGAGATAGAGACAGAGAGAGATGGAGAGAGAGAGACAGAGTCAGAGAAGAGACAGAGACAGGGACAGACAGATAGACAGACAGAGAAAGAGATTCAATGGTCCCTAACTCCTCTTAAGGATGTGATTCTAATAAACTTAGGAGAAGGCCTAGTGGATAAATACATTCTAAGGTGAAACTGAGGCACTGATGACCTTGCTAGTAGTCTAACGCCACACCAGCATCATCTTGACCAAGTTCTGGGTACCACTGCCAGGCAATTTATTTCCACTTTGAGAAGAGAAAATTTCTGTGTTTGCCTCTGGCTTGGCATCTAAGAATCTGCAGGTGACTTATCATGGACTGTAAAAATGACTTCACAGCTACCACCTCTGATTCCTCTGCCACTGGCCCTAACACATCACTTCTGTTACTGATTTTTTCATTCTGTCTCGATCCTGCCACACGTAAGTGACATTTTCTCTGAAAATCATCTTCTACCTGTCAACCTTTGCACAAACTTTTCTGGCAAAAATCCCCACTCTGACTTTCCAGACCATCTGTGCATATTCACCTCTTTCTCATTTTTATTTATTTACTTATTTATTTATTGGTATCTGGAATTGAACGCATGACCTCATGCTTGACAGGGAGGCAGGTGCCTTACCTCTGAGGCTTATCCTTGGCCCTCGGGATTTCCGTTCTGTTTCCTCCAGTTTAACATGATTTTTTTCTCTGAACTTTATATGGAGCCCCTATTCCTATACATCCCTCTTACGGCTTCTTGCCTGGTGTTCTGGGAGTCCCTGGGCTCTTCTTATCTTTGGGTTTGCTGGCTGCAGGTTCACGGAGGGAAATGCATTGCTGCACATGCAGGACCTCAAGGACAGAGGATGTCCAGTACGTCTGCACTTGTGGCATGGAGCGATATCCCCACGGCTGTGTTTCTCATTCTTCAGAACAATGGATGAGCCTGGTGTTTGGAAGAAGTGAAAAGAAATGAGAGACCTGGTTGCTAGAGAACGTCCCCAAATTGTATCCTTTGTCATTTGTGGTCTGCACACAAAGTAGGCTGGTTCTTGAGTGGAAAATATTTGGTTCTCAGCGATGGCATGGAGATACACACACACACACTCACACACACTCACACACTCACACACACACACACACACACACACACAGCTCAGCAAGTTTGGTCTTATAGAAACTGTGGGCCTCCCAAGGGAGAAGGGATATTCCTGGAAAGGCAGGTGACAGGAGGCTTCTGTCCACGTGAGAGGACCGGGTCAATGCAGACAGCCCCTAGAGGTTGGAAAACAGAGTCTGAGGTGTGTTTCCAAGCTGGTGCTGGCTGATCCATGTGCGGGGCTGGGGGGAGCTGTTCCTGCTGGGGAAAGTTTTGCTATGATTGACTATAATTTTTTTATTTTTTACTTATCCAGAGATGTGAGGAAAAGAAACAGTACATTTGTGTATCATGCAAACACCTTTTTGAACAAAAAAAAAAACAAAAGAAAAAAATATATGCAAGAAACAAATGAGAGAAGTGAACTCAGAGCCTTCAGAAAACCAAGGCAATGTGCACCTATATGAGGTGCATTCTCTCGGGCTGAGGGAAGAGCCACAGCCTTTCTAGATGCTCGTAGCTGTTCGTTTTATTCACGCAGTGATCTACGCCCGCTTTTGTCTGAAATGTTCATTCTTCCCCTGAAAGTGAGGCTCAGTCGAGACACTGCGCTGAGGGAGCAGGCAGAGGGAGAGCTTCCCGGCCCTTAAACGCAAATGTGTGTGTTTTAGGGTAAAAAACATCCCAAGAGAAAGAAAGGCTTCTTCTTGTCTGGTTTAACTCTTCACGCTCAGATGTCCTTGTGTAAACTTTGATGCTTTTCTGCGGTAGATTTGAGGCTGAACCCAGAGTACAGAAGCAGCACTCACAGAAGAAGGTATTCCCCCTTCCTCTCGGTTCCCTTTTTCTTCTGTTTTGGATACTCTGTTTTCCTGTAAATGCTATTCTGAGAGGCCTAAAAATAACAGTAGAGAGCTGCTAAGTGAGGAAAGACTCAGGGTTGATTCCCTGAGCTGTGGCTTGATTCCCTGGGGATTAGCTACACCCTAATTCTTTATTTATTTCTCTTTAGGGGGGGTCTTGCCAAGTCACCGCAGTACCCAGGCTGTGCTCGAACTTGTGATCCTCTGGTCTCACCCTCTTCCAGTGCTGAGATTGTTGGAGTGCATCACCCACATCCAGGGGAAAACGCCCGGCACAGATTCTCAGGGCTGAAAGATTGTTTTCTGGAGTCCGGTATGAAGTTTCTTTTTCTTCTCATGTATTTTTCCCACAGTGTCAGTCTAACCCAAACCCTGGCCTTATGCCGGCTGAGCAAGCACACTACCTCTGCGCTGCACCCCAGCCCTGCTAGGCATTCTTCACATTCCAAAGTCTCATGAGTCACCTCCCCTGCCTGTGGAGCATGTTACTCTGGGCACATTCTTCTCGGCCACTGGCAGCCACAGCTACGAACCAAGTCCGGACAGAGCCTGAGTATACACAGCTTCAGGGCTAAGAATGATTTTTACATTTTCAAGGGAGTGAAAACCCCAAGCCAGTACTACTGCACGAGGAGTGTAAGATCGAAGTCAGCCTGTGAGAGGTGGCTGGACCTCAGCCTCACCTTCCCCCACGGGCTCATCGTCCAGCTGTGTGCAGCCCTGGCCCCCTGCGACAGCAGAGTTGAGCAGGTAGCACAGATTACCACGTGGCCCGAAACGTCCACCCTGTTTCCTGGCCCTTTACAGAAAAGGCTTCCTCACGCCTGCTCTGCTTCTCAACAGCCCTCGCCAACTTCCCACTCTAGAAGGTGCACGCTCCTCCTCTAACCCAGCTGCCTTCTGATGGCCCGTGTTGCTCCTCGGTCATCCCTGAAACCCCAGCTGCAGGGCCTTCCCCTCCTGCAAGTCCTTTTGCACCGTTCTATGCCTGTTCTTCAGTTTTTCCTCCCGAATTTGCATGTCACTCACAGTCTGTTCCGTTCTCGCTGGCCCTGAGCCCTGTGGCAGCCCAGCCGCTTGTTTACTGGTACTCCTCCTTCAGCAAAGGCAGAGACTGTTGACCGCAGGTGACAGATCTTAAGTCTTACACCCCAGCACCTGACTCATGCCAGAAATCCAGGAAGCATCAGTTACCTGGACAAATAGAAATTACCAGGCGATAATGGTTCTTCTCTCGCCATGAAAGTGAGGTCTTTGATGACAGGGAGTAAAACTACATTTTCAATGCTGCTTCTCGCAGGGAGGAGCAGCCCGCCAGGCCCTGATGCTCCCTGATTAGAGATTCCGTGCACCACGGGGAGCGATGAGCATAATGACATTGTAGTCTGCTGTTACTGGCGCAGATATGTGGCCCAACCCGCTAATAGCAACTGCTGGCTCTAAGGCTTTCCAGACATGCCTTCTCCGTATGCTGTTTCTCCAGTTCTCCTGCCCATTTTTGGCTTGGTCTTTCCAAGTTTCTTCTCAAGACGTTCACCATGATCTTTAGAACAGAGACAAACTTCCTTAGCTCAAAGTTTAGGGCCTTTCACTGAGTTTAAGCTCAGTGAAACTTTTTACCCATGCCTTCTGTTCTGTTTCCTTATATCCCAGATGCCTCCATATCCTCCAAAGTATGGTCCTCAGCGTGGAGGACCTGCAGTGTCCACCAGAGGCCTCCTGACTCATAGGTGGGGCTTCTAGAAGGTGACTGAGTTATGGGGGTGATGCAGCACACTTGCAGGTTGGAAGAGGTGGGTCATAGGGGTGTGACCTGGAAGGGGCTCTTCCCCTTCCTCAACTCCCTGTGCTATCTCTGCTCCCTGACCACTACGCATGAGCCACTCGCCTCTCCCAGGCCCTCCCACAAGGCCTTTTCTTCCTGGGATCCAGCTGACCATGGACTGAAGACGTAAAGCAGGAGAACCCTCTCCTCCTCCTCCTCCTCCTCCTCCTCCTCCTCCTCCTCTTCCTCCTCCTGTAAGTGCAGGTGCAGGGTGTTAGCTCTCAGCAATGAGAAAAGTGACTAAATCCATCCTCAGCCTCTGTCGGGCCTTTGCCCAGACTGTGCCCCATTCCCACTCCCGCTGTCAAGGTCTTCAGGTGCCTGGTTTGCGGTTCAGTAGCATCTTTCAGAGGACATGTACTGTGCCTCTGGCATCGTACTTGCTCTACAGTGCTTAACGTAGTAACTGCACCGCATAAAGTTTCAAAGGTGATGTATTTGTGGGTGTTCCCATCCTGTGACCATCCACCTGCTCTCGCTGGGTCCTTGGTGACTACAGAAGGGTGGAGTGTCCCAAGAGACCAGAGGACAGACGATCTATGTACCTTCCCTCCTAAAATGGATTCATCCATCCAGCACTTATTAAACACCCACCGTGGGCAAGGTTCTGCATCAGGACTTTGCATTTCTTATCTCTCTGAATGTTTCTACCATTTCAGGTAAACTATAATCAGCTTCTTTAGACAGAAGGGGAAACCTGCCCTCAGGGAGCTGCCCAGACTATTTGTGTCTGATCACAGAACAAAACCTATGGTCTTTCTATAACGTATCATCATCCCAAGATAAGGAATCTACCCCCAAGGAGCTGAGAGGTGTTTGAGGGCTTTAGTTTTATAGCAGACTTTCTGACAAGGTTATGCATTGATTCCATAAGTCCTTTCTATAGCAAACAATAGGAGTGCAGAAGAGAGGACCCAATAGGAGTCTCGTCATCTTAGACATCACATTCAGTGGGCAACATGCAATAAATGAAGACATAAAATAATTACAGATTTTAATGAATGCAAAGATGATAATAAATGGAACAGTGTGATTGAGAGTCCCTGAGAGAGACTGCTGTTAGGGATAGATTCAGGGTAGGTTCTCTGAGATGTGAAGAATGAAAATGATACAGTGGGACAAGAGGAGAACTTTCCAGAGAGAGAGGAGGATGGCCAGTGCAAGGGCCCCAGAGCACTCTACAGACCAGGCTTATTCCCAAAACAGTGTGGCCAGAGGGGACAGGAGATGGGAGAGAAGGAAGCAATGCTGGGAAGCTGAGAACTCACATAAAACCGCAGGCTGCTCTGAGCCAGAAACAGCCTTCTAATCTGCAAACCAGCAGGGAGTGAGTAGTAAGCACCCTGCCAAATAACGGAGTAGTATAGTCCTACACACTGGTACACTGGTGTGTTTCATTATTAGTCATGTTTTGGACAAGAAACGTAAGATCATGCATGTACAGAAATTATGAAATTCCCCCAGCAGGCACCATCTAACACATCTTCCAATCTAACAATTTGATGGTTTCTCCATGAAGCATGTGAATCCTCACACTAAGGAGGATAGAGCAAGAGTACAGATAACTTCACGGTTGTGTGGGGCAGGTGTTATAGTCAAATAAGCCTGTTCATTTGGAATTCACCCAAATAAGTTGCACCATTTTGCTTTTCGTAGCTGAGTGAATTTTGAGACTACAGATGGGGATTGTGCAGTGGCATCCTTCTCATCCCTGTTTTTATCCTTTGTCTGCCTGAAACACCCCCTCTGCTACATGGCGTGTGGATCCTTACCTGCCTCGTTAATCTCCCACAGTCTTCAAAGTTGGGGTGAGGTTCCGCCTTTGAGGAGTAGCTTTTTGAATGTCTTTTTCAGCATCCCCAGGAGCTTCTCCTCCCACCTCTCAGCCAGCTCTGCGCACTGAACACATTGCTCTAGCCCCCATCAACTTACGTCATGAATCCATGGGGATGGCCCTTGCTGCCTTCACAGCTCAGAGCCCTCAAAGGTGTCAAGTATCCGCCACTCATCTCAGTATCCTCAGGACCCAGCACAGCGCTTGAATCAAAACATCAGTGTAGAAGTTGTCAAATTGAATGTGCTTCTAGCCAGATCTCCTTTCCTACTGCATGCTGCTTCAGAGGCTTCCCAGGTCTTCTCCCCTCTTGTATCTGGCTAAGGCAGCAGGCCGATCTACTTAGCAACTCAGTTGCTTCACTTGTAAGTCTTTGTTTCCCATCTGACTACAGCCCAGCATGAGCCAGTAGATTATTCTACCCTGCAGGTTACTTAGGGACCTTGGCTTCCATTCAGTGGCTCCACAATCTTCTAGAGCTTTAGAGTCTGTCCCTGAACACCACATCCACCCTTCAGGAACAGGAAGAGCATGATCACTTCCTGGCAGGGATAAGACAGGCCTGGAAGTGACAGCAATCACTTCTGCCACCTCGATGCCAGCATGGCTTAGTCTCAGGACAACACCTAAAAATGGCAGGGAAATCTCATCTGGTTGCATAGTTAACAAGGAAAGGAAGAGGGTCAGTGCACATCTGCTGGCCCTGGCTCCTCTCCTGTACCAATGCAATGCATTTTTCCAAGGGAAAAGCAATTTATGCTTTGTTGAAATAACATAACCAAATTAGGTGACTAAAATGCTAAACCCCAGAACAGACCCTTGGTGGACACCTTCATCACTGCCCATGCTGAAGACAGGTCCCAGGAGAGTTCAGCAACTCCAAGGACATCCTCACATCCTTAGAAATTGCTGTTTTAGAATTTTTTGCCTCCATTACTTATCTTTTCAAATATTCTGTCTGTGTAGATAGCTGAGTTCGTTTTGGTCAGATTTGAAGTTAGGAGAGCAAATGGAACTAGGGGACTTATCTCACCCAAGAAATAAAAACCTGTGAGACTCCAGGAAGTAAACTAAAGCTCATTGAGAAAGCACAACAAAGCACAGTCATGGGGCCAGTTCACATACATATTTTTTTCAATTGTCAAATGAGGAACTCTACAAAGCTGGGTGGGGTTAACATGATTGGTTTAGTTGAAACAGGGAAGGAAGTGAAAGTCAAAGGAAAGAAAGGAACCTTGATTTGGGGTGTAAAATCTATACTACCACAAGTGTTCTGGGTTTTTTGTTTTGTCTTTTTGCCGTCAAGCTCATTAAGATCCCTGTTTCAAACAGAAAACTCCTGCCGATTAGTAAATAGGCACGAAAATGTACTGCTTATCTCTCCTGCTAGCGGGAGTTGGTTGATTTTCCCAGCTGCTGGATCCCTGTAGGATTTGATGCATTGCTGATGGCCATGATTAAGCCTGCAAAGATTCTGTCCAGGCCCCCACCTTGTAGGCATGGAGCAGCTCTGATGGACAGCTGAGGCTCGAGGACTCCTTCCTGTACCTTAGCCAAACACTAGAGTGGAGAGCTACTCCGCAGCCTGAGCGTCTGCCTACCCAGTTTCCTCTTTCCTCCACTCCTCACAGGTGTGCGATCTGCATCCAAGCCTTAAGTCTCTTCTGCTTCCTCCTACTTCTGCCCTCTCTTTTTCACAGGTGTTTCCTCCAGTGAAACTCCTGCCTTGGTGCGCTTCTCCGAGGACACACACGTCCTCGTTAGTCTATTCACACTTTCAAGGGGATCATGGCAGAGCTATTTTTAACATCTCCTTTTACATTAAATTTGAGTTTTATTCAGAGGTTTGGAAGTAACCGATGGTAGAAGAGCAGCTGTATTCACACTTTGTTCAAGGAGCTTCCAGTTCTTGAGAGCAACTCGCTTAGCAGAGCATCAAGATTGCAGTAATTGCTGCAGCAACAAAACTGCCTCCACTGCCCAGCTGAGGTGGGTGAGTGTGTGGTCACTCTAGAGATCAGGGCGTTAAGAGCCAGAATGGCGAGGTGACTTCCGGAGAGGGGAACAGTGAGTAAGCACAGCCATTTCTAACCAGATCCAGGTTCCTGGTCTCACAGGTCCTTCACTCTGCGTCATTCCATGTTTCACACCCAACTGAAGGACAGAATCAACTCAGGCAACCTCAAGAGACCTCACGGCCTGACACGATCGATTCCACCCAAAATTTCACTTCTGCAAAATAAAGAAATACCAATTCTGTGGGTGTTTACCAGGCACACTTAGTTGACTGACCAAAATCATTTTCATCAACATGGTACACTATCAGGTTTTCAGCACAATTCCAGAGTCCAGCGCCAGCCCAAGAACACAAAACTCTCCTTAAAATTGTTGGCTGACTCTTACTGGGTGGGCGAACATTGGGATATTACACACATATGACATATCTTTCAAAGACAGCAACTACAACTACCTTGCAAAACACGCCTATTTAAGTGACAAACTGCAGGCTAGCAGGTGCTGTTAAAAAGCAGGAATTACCATTCTCTGTGTGCCACTGTGTGACTGAAACTTGGCCAGATTCACCCTAACTTTCTTTCCTTGCACTGCAGATAAAGCAACTGAAGCTCCAAGGCATTAGCATGTCACCCGGTGTGTCACTCAGTAAGTAAGTAAGTAATAAGGGCCAGCTTCAGCCTCGATTAGGCAGGTTGTGCCCTGTTATTTCTTTTTCATGGGTATTCCTGAAACGAGCACAGAATCCCCAGTTTGACCCAACAATGTAGCTAAGTGATACTGAAATCATAAACTCACTTACTTAATGAAACATTTTTTTAGCATTTCATTCAAATTGGTTCAACAAAGTGACATCTCGAAAGGGTGTGTAGACCTGTGAGCCACAAGTTGAGCAGAAGAAGTTTCTAATTATCCCATCGAATGTTTGGTAATGCTTTCAAGGTGCTTGATATATTTCAGACTATTTCTCTTAACAATTACCTGCAGGTCAGGTCTCTATTATCTTGCTGACATTCTAATAGAGAAGCATGAAAAGCCAGAGGGAACTGCCCTGAGAGGAGCTAAAAGGGAGCGAACCCTTCGTGACTTCTGGTCAAGCCGGGAAGGGTCAGTCTCGCCCAGGCAGGTGGACCCCCAGCTTCACCGTGCAGTCTGCTTCCTGAGCACACCGCTCAGCACCCATCAGAGTAAGGAAGGCTGCTCCCCGCCCTGTTACTGCATGTGGGAGAGTCACCCTCAGGCAGGAAGCAGAGCTCCACACCAGGCATTATTTACACATTCCTGACTCCATCCATCCCCAGCACCATAGTTTGAGTGATTCCAGCAAACTCCTGTTGAAACTTAACCCACATCGTGAGGCATTAAAAAGTGGGTGGTCTAAGGGGTGATTAGGTCAGGAGGGGTCTAAGTGACTCCATCCCCGAATGGACTGATTGAGTAATCAGTTATCTCAAGAGTGTGTCTGTTATACCCGTCACACTTACGTGCATCCTGTTCACTCTCCGCAGAGTCCTCAGCAGCAGCAAGGCCCTCGCCAAATGCTGCCCTTCAGCTTTGGGCCTCCCAGGCTCCGGAATCCTGAGATAGACAGACCATTCCCCTTTCTAAATAACCCAGTGTGCTGTGTTCAGTTATAGCGACAGAAAACTGACTGAAACACTCAATAAAAATACTCTGAGGGCTTATTTTTGTCCAGCCACTGTGTGCAGAACTGGTGATCAAAGCAGACATGTTCCTTGAGAAGAAGGAGGGGACAAACAGGAAAGACCGTGACCCTGCCACCTTGTCTACCCAGTGACCATGCCCCCGTCTTCTTCCAGCCCCAAGGGATGAATCACAACTCTTCTCAGCCCACGGTGGAAGCCCTCTACCTTTGCCGGCTGTGTGTTTAGGGCCAGACACATGATCTGTGTCTTTTCTGGTACATAAGGGGCAACTTGCAGGGAGTCTCCATGAAAAGATCTGCCTCCCAACAGAAAGGGCACTTTACAAGAGGTCCTTTTAGCTTCCTCCCACATTCCCTTTGGCCCATAATGATGTAGTGAGAAGGCATGATGCTTTGAGCTAAGGAGAACATTACTGAAATTCAAAGGATAGAGTGACAGAGGGACTGCAGGGCACCAATCCTCCATGACCTGGAGAAGTGACTTGCATCAGAGTCGAGCAACCATGAGTCAGCTCAGCTAAGCTTGACATGCTGGGAGTTGAGAAGTGTTGATTACATTAATGACTGCAACAGAGGATGTGAAAGCTTATTGTACTCACTTATTCCAGGTCTGCTTTGTACCAGTGCTTTATCACATTATCCTTTTTTCACTGGTGTAAGAGAGAAAAGCAATTGACAGAAGTCTAAGAGTATGCAGCCAACTTATATTCACCCAGAGCAGAGGGAATTTCTAGTTCTCAGCATCAGCCCCGTTCTTCTGTTACCAGTGTCCTGTTTTCCCGCTGAGGAACCACAGCTGCTCCATCCCATGTGGTCCCGGCTGAACCACTCCCTGCGCTGTCTGCAGTGGCCCCTATGTACCTCTACATGCATCGAATTTGAGCTCCTCCCAAGGCTTCACCAAGCTTTAAAAATGATCATATCTTTAGTATCTTCTCCAGGAAGCCATTCTTCCTAGATAGATAATGCACCATATTACTAAAGCCCACCATGAGGACGAGCAGAGCTCCACCCTCCTGAATCCTATGCTTTCTCCTCCTGTATAATTCTGAAGGTGTGGACAGGTGCATGGGTACCAGGAAACACAGAGTAGGAGATAAAATAGGTGGAAAGGCTCTGGTTACTCATACTGGGTCGATAAGTATTATCCGACACCAACTCTGAGAACACAGATTTCTCTGGAAGCATGCTGTCCCTGCCAGGAAAGGCTTGCTCACCTTTAACAGTAAAAGAAAAGAAAGCATGAGCTGGGCCTAGGGTTCTGAAGAATGTGTGTGCTTTGCGAATGTGGGTTTGCACTTTTTAGATGCACACTGCTTATCCTACAAGGTACAGAGGGTAGCAAACCACAGCC
The DNA here is from genome assembly GCA_004027455.1 of Hydrochoerus hydrochaeris. NCBI lineage: Eukaryota > Metazoa > Chordata > Mammalia > Rodentia > Hydrochaeridae > Hydrochoerus > Hydrochoerus hydrochaeris. The sequence goes on from PVLA01000931.1 coordinate 49,190, forward strand.
CAGGGGCCAGATCCAGGCTGCCTTCTGTTTATATAAATAAAGCTTGATTGGAACATGTCACAGCTATTTCTTTATATGATGTCTACAGCTGTTCTCACACCATGATGGCCATGTGAATGTTTGTGACAGGGATCCCTTCATTGAAAATATTTTTTTTGGACATTGCAAGATGGCCGACTGAGTGGTGGAATGATAAGAGAGCCTCTCTGAGGACAAAAAAATAAAATAAAAACAACTCAGATGCTGGAATCTAGCAACATTGAGAAAGTCAGACCAAAGGAGAGGAATTCTCATGACCCAGGAAGAAACTGAGGAAAAAGAAAAAGAAAGAAGAAAAAAGAAAAAGAAGCACGGACAGAGGGCTGGAGCTGGGCAAGCCCCGATCGCTGTACTGGCACGTCTTAAAGTAAGGTGACTCAGGATCGAGCTGAGATCGCGGCCCTGCCAAGAGCGGGGGTTGGTGAGCTCCAGACCCTCGGCTGGAGGAGGCGCTGAGACAGGGAGTGGAAACAGCCAGTCAAGCTGCACGAACTTTGGTGAGTGATGGGAACTGGAATCCCCAAACTGGGAGGACTGGCTGGGCAACATTTTGGAGTTGGGCAGGGCTGGCTTGAATCAAAACCCAAGGCGGTGTCCGCTGATGACTCCTAGTCCAAAGCAGATTGGTGGGATCTGCTCGGGCAGGGCCACGCCCCTGGTGGAAATCCAATAGCCAGGGACGAGGCTTTTCTGGGCCAGTGGCATCCCCAGGGAACACACAAACTTGTTGAAGCACAAACTGGTTGACTGGCGTAGGGGGAGGAGCCAGCTCTCAGCGTGAAACTCGCAGATTCGCAGTGGACTGGGAGGTGGTACTTCCCTAGCAAGTGCACTGCAGAAAAAACTGTAAGCAATAGGAAAGGCCCAGAGACTCCACCACCCACCTGTCTGAAGGGGGCCAGAAACATGACCAGACAGAGAAACAGCAAAAGGTCCCCAACTGCGGAACCAGGGAAAGTGAGTCCAACAGAGGTAAATGCAGAGGAGGTTGAGAGCAGCAAACCTGTAATGTCAGAGACAGCCTCATCGAAAATAAAGAAATACATCCGTGATCTCATCATCGAATTTAAACCTGAAATTCTAACTCAGGTGAAGCAAGATAAAAGAAGATTAATAAAAGAAGTCCTGGATAATCCTCAAGTAGGCACAAATGAAAAATAGAGGAACCCAGAGAAAGGAGAGAAGCCTTTGATGAAGAATATAAACAAAATCTAGAATATATGAAACAGATCCAAAGAGAATATCAGGAAATTAAAAACTCCAATGAAACCTGGCAAAAACTTTTAACAGAAACTAAACACAAACTTTCAAGACTTGAAGATAGATTTGCAAAGTATGATCATGAAAGGAAGGATCTCTTAAAAATAACAAAGAACCAGGAAACAATGATACAAAGGCTAGAAGATGACAAGAGGATTTATAACCTAAGAATAAAATATGTGAATGAAGAT